>RPOG01001700.1:0-132224 GCA_008086565.1 Thalassoma bifasciatum
CATTATGAACAACTAAATACTCATTGTTTACACTTTCAGAATGTCTTTGCCATGAAAAAGAAAGCTGGAGATTAGGTCCGCTTGAGAATACTTCTCACACATTTAAGGAAATGAAACAGTGAAGTTGCATCAACCACAAGTGACAGAAGAGGAAAATTCACAGCTACTTTAGAGGGAAATGGCAATAAGTAGGAATGACAGATAGTTTTAAAAGTGGCTATCACTTTTATTTTTTATCCATCACTCCCTGCAAGAAATGCAAACTACAACCACACTGACCAAGAGCCTGAGAAAAGCCTGCATGTGGTCAGTCTGAATGAAAGGGGAGGAAAAAGTGACAAATTGAGCTTCAAAATGGTTCACATACAGTGAGTGTGTATTTCAGTAGGAGACATGAATGATTCAAAAGAGGAGTGAGCTCCCTTGTGTCGGCCTGTGAGGTTTTTCTTTTTTTGGGGGGGAGTCTACATGTGCTGTTCCTTGCGCTAACCGGTGGGTCTGATCTGGTTAATGTTTCCCAGCTGTGGCAGCGACATGTTCTTTGTGTGAGTGTGTGTTTGTGTGCACACAAGTGTGTAAAATGGGGGGAGACGTTTCTTTGCCTTGTTTGTCTTTGTATAAGGAGTCTCCATGACTCTAGTAGCTATTTAAGGTTTGTCCGTTGGCCTGTGATTGGCTTACACAAGATTGTATTTTTGTTTCTTCTGAGAAGTGGAAACATGACAAGATAATGATCATTGTGCATCCAGGAATAATGTGCATTATTGCAGCCTATATGCTGTGTGTTATTCAAATCACAGCCTTATTCGTAAGATAGTAAAAACTTCATGTGTATATCTATTCATTTGTATGAAGGGAGACTAAACGTTGTGTCTTATGCCAGTCAGTCTTAGACTGTTGCCAAGTTCTTGATTTGACTGACACTGACAGACAGACCAGCCAAAGTTGGAAAACAACTTTGTGTACATAGATTTATTTGTGTAGAAGAAAGTGTGGGAGGACAAACTCTTAGAATAGATTTGGTTGAAACTGATACAAGAATGCAGACCAATAAAAAGCTCAGTAGATACAAAGCAATGTTGCATGTCTGTTTCAAAATGATCTGGACCGTATTTGGGAATAACAGGAATAGGACAACTCTAGATTTTAACAGTGTTTGCAATGTAACTGTTTTAAAATCAGTCACTGTGCTCTTTTGCAATGTATAAGAAAATGTCATCTCATGTCGAGCCAAGTGCGTGAACAGTTTGTAGAAAGTGCTTCCTCCTAGCCAGTTAGTTTTCTTGACCCTGGAGAGTGCAAAGCTGATTGTCCTATTCGCCTCACTCCCCCTATGACACTCTACCAACCTTTTATCCCATCATTTTTATCAGGAACAAGCTTTTTGAATTTGAGTTATGAAGGTGTAGGTAGACCAAACAATAGACTCTATTATTAATTCTGCACTTTTAGAAGATTTTGGATTTCAGATCATTTATGTGTCAAAATATTTATCATTTAAATAAATGGGTAGATAGTTTGATACTGGAAGTACACTCAATTTGCAAGCTTAGGTGTAACACAACTTTACAAAATCAAAATGGATCAAAATGAGGATTCACTGATTTGACAAAAAATAGTCCGACACCGGTTCACTGATTCTGCTGAGTCTACAATACATATGCAAGCATTTCTACATGAGAAACACAGAGAAAAAATTCATCCTGGTACATGTAGGCACTGTTAGAACAACTATGTGAGCAGGATAACCCTTTTATCAGTAAATCTATAACACTTAATGCTACATTTACCATCAGCACTTAATGTATATCCACACACAAACAAGTAGGTCCCTCTAAAACTGCACTTCAGTCTTTATTTATATAGCACCAAATCACAAAAAAACAATTATCTCGAGACGTTCTCCAAAAACATTATCAGGTTTATACCTGATAATGTTCTATAGTAATGTTCCAGAAACCCACCACCAATACAAGATAAGACTCTTATCTCATCTTAACCCACCAAGAGTACTGCACTTGGCAGCTTTTGGAAAGTTACAAGGAAAAACTGCCCTTCAACAGACAGAAACCTCAAGCAGAACCAAACACATGTTTAACAGAAATCTGCACATCTGCTGAGGCCTTGATGGGGTCAGAGAGAGAAAGAGTTTTTAGTTGTTGACTGCTTCCTGTTTCAGTCATGTATGTTGATTTAATCTGCTGACATAGCTGGTCATTACATAAAAAGTGGTTGGGACTGTCACTGCAGGAGGAAAATTACATAACTAAACATTTTTATTGGAGTAATTGAAGTGAAGCCACACTGATTGGATCTCTGAGCACCTCTGCCGTACATTAATCATTAGGTCATGTTAGGTTGCGTTCATAGTCTCATTGTCTGGGTGTTTTGCAATTAGGCTCAATGTTGGGTATGTTAATGCCCATTGAAGCAAGTTAATATGGCTCTGAAACGAGGTTAAGCCTATGTGGCACGTCGATGTACAACAGGCTATTGTAAATGATCAGCATTTAGCTTCTCAGCCTATTTGTTTGTGTCTCACTTTGTAGAATGTACTTGCTGCACTTGGCTCTGGGGTTCACTTCTTTCCTGGACTCACTGAACCATAAATTGCCTCATAATTATTATTCTTGCTCTTTGTCCAGGTTCCCTCCTCTCTGCCAGTGTACACACACACACAATGTATCAAAGACAATGCATGTATTCTTTCACAGCACATTTCTAGTGGGAGACAATGCAGCCGGGTGTTTGGGTTGAAATGTATCTCCTTGCGGGGACTGCAGGGTTTGTTTAACTCTGAGGTGTGGTGTGACCAATGTGACGTTTGTGTGAAATGGACATGCGTGTGTGTGTGTGTGTGTGTGTGGAAGGTTTTGTGTTAAACCCTATCTGTGCGAAAGCAAGTCTGTGCTTGTGACTCGAGGCTGACATTACAGCATGTCCACGTTTAAGCAAAGGTAGCATTGGTGGGTGTGTGCGTCACTGTTTGAGCCAAGACTCTGCTTCCTCCCCTGGGCTTCCTGAGTTTAGAGAAAAGGACTTAGATTTGCAACCAACTCCCATCTGAAACAGGGAGACAGAGGCAAGGATTGTGTAAGAGACGCAGGTTGGCATGGTGTGTTTATGCAAACTTATTCCTGTTATTAAACATTAATTATAAAATAGTTTATGTTGACTGTCAGAGGCCAGATGGAGGACATCCATGCTGCTTACTCATCAGACATGCAATGTCCTTGTGCAGCAGGAGCCCGTGACCCCTCAACGTGACAGGCATCCTTAAAGAAACAAGCCAGGGAACCGGGAACCAGTTGTGTTTCTTGGAACTGTGCCATAGATTGAGATTTCCTTGTAACTGCAATGCACACGTTCACAATAAACACATCCTGTCAAGCTTAATTTACCATATTGAGTAACAAAAAGTATTTTGTGTAAATAAGAAATGCTGCTTTATTAAGCATGTGGACATTTTACCTGATGGGTATATGCCTGGGTATTATGTCAGGCTTTCATACCATTGTGATGCAAACAGGTAAAGTTCAAGTCAGCTATAATCTGCCCTTAGATGAACTCATGATGAAAGATTTAGATTTATTGGATTTTGTAGGGACATTTCACACACAAACAAGCAATGTTTAGAATTCTTCTATATCATTTTATTCACAAATCACATATTAGTTTGTGTCCTGTAGGTCCAGAGCTGACTCCAGTGTGCAAAATGAAAGTCCAAAATGGATAATAAGAGTAATGGAAGAAATGCTGTTTCTCCTTTAACCTTCAGGCCGAGCTTACATCATCCTCAGATAGCTTTAAA
The DNA here is from genome assembly GCA_008086565.1 of Thalassoma bifasciatum. Lineage (NCBI taxonomy): Eukaryota > Metazoa > Chordata > Actinopteri > Labriformes > Labridae > Thalassoma > Thalassoma bifasciatum. The sequence goes on from RPOG01001700.1 coordinate 3,812, forward strand.
ATGCCAGCAAGCTCAAACGTGCTCATTTGTAATGATGAAAAAGTCATTTCGTTACGAGAGGAAAAGATCCACAGCCAGCCAGTCTGCAGCCAAGAGGCCGAGATGCTATAATCAAATGAAATAAGCTGCAGTGGAGTTTTTTTTTTTTTGTCCCTTTAGTGGTAGAATATGTTCTCCATTTAAGAGTGAAAAAAGAAGATGGAAAAAACAAGGACCAGATTGTTTCTGAGCCCGGAGACAGTGCTGTTTGTTTTTCCATGAATGAAACATTTTGCGACGATGGTATTAGAGCTGAGGGAAAAAAGAGGAGCTCATGAACACAGCAACACTCTTAGAAAACCAAACAAACACAAGATCAAATACATTCATATACATATTTAAATCATGATGTAATATGTATATGTACACATCCTGTGTGCATGTATAAAACTGTTTATCTCTTGTCCTTGCTGTGTTTAGTTCTGTAATTCAACTCTCTCAATGGTAAAATTGCTGAAAGAACTTTTGGTTTGTGTTCATTTTGTTGGCCTTGGTTGAAAAAGCACTTTGCATTTTCTCTTTTTTTGTTGATTTTCTGTACAAACAGCTTTTCTCCATCGTGTGCCTTGATGAAAAAAGTAGCAATATAAGAAACATCCTCTTTGTGAGCATTTGTTAGCCTTTGTAGCTCGTGTATAGGCATCATTACGATGTCCCATGATCAGTTTAACACTCTACACGATGAATTCAAGTGAAAAGATATTTTTTCACTGATTTCAACTGTTATGATTTATATTTATGCGGCTGTTCCTCCTGGCAGTAGCTATAAAAAGTCATATAGATTATGCCAGTCTTTTTGGACTAGCTAAAAACTCTTCAGTCTGGAGCTTTAATCATACATGAAAAAACTGAAATATCTCTGAACTTGATGTAAAACTTAATAAAAATTTGCCCATTACTGACTGGAAGAACCAATGTGTTCTTTTTTCTACAAGGGTTGTGTTGTTTATTTCTTAAGAATCCCCTAGATTTATGTCGGTTGTCAAAACTTCCCCCTCTGTCGATCACAAAGACCTCTCGCAGCAGAATCAAGATAGATGGCTGCTGCCTGATTTTTTTTCCGAGTCACCAACATAGGAAATAAAAGATAAATTTTACCAATACAAGAACTTTCCGAGCATCAATCATGGTTAATGCTTCAGTTTGAGGTTGCGGTCAGGTTTTGAAATGCAACCTGTCACCGAGACCCAGACTAGGACTAAACCTTGACAAAGCTTTACATTGTTAAATTCTGCACGGGTGGTTTTCCTTCCCTCTTTTTCTCTCTCTCTCTTCCTCACCGCAGTTTCCATTTGTTTTCTTTTTGGAAGCATGAACTGTTGTTGCTTTGACCATGATCGTGACAGAGTACAGACAACAGTTAAGTCTCTGAGACAAATATACGAGCTTCAGGTCAAGACACGGGGGCCTCTGTGTCCCCTCTCATTCTTCAGACCTCTTCTTCTCCTCTCACCCCCCTGAACACCCCGCTTTCACCAAACCCAGCCAGCCTTCTCCAGGCTATAGATGTGAGGGACTAACAAAGAGAAGACAGGCAGGGGTCAGCCATCAACAATACACCCAGTCACAGCCCGTTAGCACATCAGCAGTCGTCTGTCTCGAGTACTGTACTCAGTTTCCCTCCACCTTTAGTCTTATGTAACACTTTGACCAGCCCCCACAGGCTTCGCTTCTACTTTCCCGCCGGTTCCTGCTTCTCATTTTTCCACTTCAAGTTTGTATAACTCTCAATCAGTGTTCTGGGAATCTTTGTGTTTTTTGGCTAACTGAGGTCTGTGAGTGTTTGCATTAATTGAATCCAGGCACTGTGCAGTAATAATACCCCAAACCTGCTGTGTGCGTGCGTGTGGTACTTTTCAAGAGCAACACAACTCCTCCGCGTTTTCTTACTGCCCTCCACATATTTGTTATAGATTTGTCCATTTATTTATAAAACAACATACAAAAGACTTCTCTTCTTTATTTCATTTGTTGTTTTTTTTTTCTTTCTGCAGTTATGGTCATCGTGCTGTTGCGCTATGCCCACGTCATTGAGAAGCACCAGAACTGTGTGCTCAACACGGCAAGTCTCTCCACAGGCTGGATCTGTGCTGCGGGACTCATCATGGTGGGAAACTTCCAGGTAAGCTGAGCCAGTTAACTCACCTGGTAGAAGAAACGGAGATGAAAAGGATGGGAAAAGACTATGCATATTGGTTTCACTAAAATAGGGACATTATACGAGGAAAAGGGGGAATAGTTACAAGAAAATCAAGAACTATTACAATAATAGCTTTTCAAATCCAATAATTATGGAGCATCTCAAAGATAGACATGAAAATACAATCTTAAAAGTAACATCAAAATGTTCAAATAACCAATCTAAAATAAAACTACTATTAAATGTTAAAATATGAGACAAAACAGAAACATATACAGCACCAATACGCAGTTATTGGGGGGAACGTGTGTTCAGTTTGTCAAATCAAACACCATGGAAGAAGACTGCAAGCTTGTGCATCGAGTGTCTTCTTATGAGAGTGATAGATTTTAACAGCCTTCTTTAAACTGTGTCTATAGTGGAGAGAGAAACCATTTCTGTCTTAATATGCATGTAGAATAACTGATAGTCCACCGAACGATGTATATGAAGAACAGTCACCATATACGTACAGGTATAACTACATTTCTAACACTTTTGTTCACATGAAAACCACTAAAAAGTGCTAAACCACTTGCTCAAAAGAGTCGGAAGGTATTTTAGAAAAACTAAAAGTGACATGCTACTCACTTCACATGAGAACACAAGGTCAAAACAAAGAGAAAGTTCTGTGTTTTCAAAACATTTTTCATATACATGTGAAAGGGACCTGTAAAACCCTCTGATGTGGATTTCCAAAGCCTATGAGCCCAAATTGCAAAAGCCTCCTCACCTTTACCAGCTGAAATTCAGAGAAAATCAGGAAGTTTTCTGACTAAAGATATCAAGTAAAAAAGTCAAAAATAAAGAGAGGTACCTGACTCATATGGAAGATCAGAAAGTGAGCAATAGAGTGAACAGAGCTGAACCAAGACCAACTATTACATATGAAATCTGAGTCATTGACTGTTGTTTCATCCAAACAGTTTAATGTACCATTTAAGGATGTTTCAAAAGTGGAAGCATCAAAAGATCTGCCTTTTGTTTCTTTAACTTTGACTCTTATATTTATTTATTTGTGATACAATCTCTGGCTCCAAACCTGTCCCCTCCTTTGGTTTCAGGATCATATGATTACCTTTTTGGGGTGTTTTTGTATGTTATAAGTGCCAAGGTCAATCAAGAAATGAAGCTACAAAAATACTATAATGAAGAAATCTGTTGAAGAATTTCTGCATGTTTCCTAAATACTTCAGGCCTGCAATCAAGACTCTTCTCCCTTTTCCCACATACACACTTCTTATATTTCACAGTAAAGATACATTCAGTCCATTTCAGTCTGCAGTGAAGTGTTAAAACTTTGGCACTAACAGAGGAAATACAGCCTGGATTCCTTCCCCGAAGATGTTTGTTCTTTGAAGAAGAATTTGTTCAAGTTTAAATATTTGGAGCTTTGGCTGGAGCTCTGCCTTAACTGTGTATGTGTGTGTGTGTGTGTGTGTGTGTGTGTGTGTGTGTGTGTGTGTGTTTTTGCGTTGATGTGTGTGTGTAAGTGCTCTTTGAGAAAGCAAAGAAGTCACGAAGCTGTTACTTGTAGCTTTTATGAGACATCTTTGGTATTTTTCCATTAAAAAAAGTGAACGGTGACTAAAGTCGGAGATAAAAGAACCACAGTTTGGTTTCTCATGGCACCCTGGATGCCTCTGTGACATTTGTAACCATTCAGTGGAGTTTGTCCTTTAGCTTTTAAACAGTCTTGTAATACTTGAGTGTTTATAGGAAGTTAAGGGAGACAGATGAGGAGGGAGAAGATGTGAAGTAAATAGAACTCACTCAGGCAATTTTACCACCAAAATGTGCCTCCACATTTTGATGCAAACTTTGAAAAGTTGCAAAAATTGATGTTTATTCTTAATGAAAACTTGTTTTATGATAAAGTTAAAAAACTTTGCCTTGAAAGTATCCATGTCCAGGGATAATTTTCAGCAAAAGCTGCTTTCTATGTTGGTTTTGTCTTATTTTTTTCCTCCACATGATCACTGTTTTTCAAGTGTCAATAGAAAACAAAGAAAAGATCAAATATAGAGATGTCTGTGTTGAGCATAGACTAATTCCTTCACTCAGGTGTGTTGTGTACCTGAGAATGGTCTTTGTAGAGGGAAACTTCAGAACCACTTGTGTCTGAAGTTTTGCATGTGCCCAGGAAGAAAAAGAAAAAGGGAGAGACTTACTTTGAATTGAACAGATGTGCAGCAGCAGTTTGTCAAAGAGTACGAAAAGGTCATCTGCATCTTCTCTGGAACTGGGAGGAATTTTACGGGAAGAGCCAGGGGGAAGTGAGTCATCAAATCTGGCCATGCATGGAGAGGAGCTGGGCAGACAGGGTGTGTGCGGCAGAGGCCCCGTCTTTAACCAATCACGGGCCGGATCTTTGCCTCTCGTTCCCAGACTCGCATCTCTTACAGTCAGGGGCATTCCAACAGGATGAATATAGACACGTCAATGATGGAAAATAAACAATTGAAACCACATAACAGAATAAATTCTGCTGTACAACAAAGCACAGACACTGAAAAATACATGGACACATCAACATCAGGCAAACATGCTGGGATCAGTGGGAGAAGGCAGTGGCCAACACAGGCAGATGGATAAAAAACATCTCACATGGAAACTTACTCAGCGGTGGCAACCACTTGAGTTTGTAGCTCTGTGTTATGTAAGACTCTGGCAGCACGGTCGTGGTGTGGCCACAGGGGCTTTTCCTGTCGGCAGACTGTTGGTTTGGGCTGAGAAACACACAAATAGATGATGGAGAAGAACTTCACTGCCACACAGAGGCCCATGAGATTTAGTCAGGGCTGGTTTTAATGCTGCATATCTGACGATGACATCAAACAGCACAAAATCGTGTGTCAGCACAAAAATTAGATCCATGTGTTTATGTAAATGATAAAATGGGCTCTTCTCTCCCATTGGTAGTTGGGATATGAAGCTTAAACCGTCTGAAAACAGGGATCTTTCCACTTTAAGGTTTGTTTTTCAGAGAAGAGATGAAGTAAGAAAAAGATTATACAGACCTATGACACCTGTATGTCTTGAGGTCTTGAAAAAAAGACAATCTGGCAGACCTTGTACCAAGAACAGTTAATGATCACAACTTTTCACTGTAATCATCTTCAACAGGTGAAAACTTAAAAACAAGTTAAAGAGATCTGGATGCCAGTTATTAGTTTTTTCTTTCTGCGTCGCCTTGAGTCTCTCTCTCACACACACACAAACACTTTATATCACAATACTACACAATCATCTTAACATTTAAATATGGCAAAAGTATTTGATAGAACTTCTCCTCATTGATACAAATTCCACTTTATCCAGAGCTGACATTTTCTCCCTCACCATATTCAGCACACATTAAGGATAGACTGATATATTGGCTGGCTGATATAGTATTAGGCCAATTTTCGTGTTGACTTGTACCAGCATCTGCCGATACGTGGGTGGATCCGCCAATATATGTTTCCCCCAGCATGATTTATGGAAAGACATCCATTGGCAGCACTGTGTTGCTAGGAGACACTACAGTCCACGTGGAGACCATGTCTTGCTCCTCCCCTGCTTGTGGACTGCAGAGTGAAGCAACTGAAGTACACTCACTTTCAAATTCATCCTCCATACTTTTAAGACCAACCATGATCCCTTATTTACCCCCAGGTGCGCTCCCCAACTCTGGTACGCACTCCCACCTGACACCAGAAACATTGACTCTCTGCACTTCTTCAAATCAAAACTCAAACCCATCTATCCCAGGCTGCATTTTTGGCATTTTCAACAGTTTTTCATGTATTAGGAGGGCACTTCAGCTTTTGTTTTAGCCCCCTAGAAGGCAGTTTATAGCACAGTTAGTCTCCAAAGAGGGAACTTTAGAGTGTGTTTTTTGTCAACTTGGCTTGATGTTTTATTAACTTTGTCATTTTAATCACTCTGTTAAGTGTCCTTGAGTGTTAAGAAAGGGACTTTTAAATGTAATTTATCTTTATTTATTTATTTCATTTTATTTCTTTTAAGTAGTTTTATTGTTACATCTTCCTCTAAGTCGCTTCACTTCTTACACAAGGAGACAGCTTCCCCCTGTAGGGACTGTGAACATCATTATTATTCATATATGCAGGTGAGCTGCTGGTCACTGTCAGCCTGCAAGAAATGATTTATCAGCTTCAACTTGCTTAGTCATCAAGTTGCACCTTGCATTAGATCGATTTCTGCAGATGTTCTTGTCTGAGACCTTTGGGATGACTTTACACACACACACACACACACACACACACACACACACACACACACACACACACACACACACACACACACACACAAGTGCAGACAATAGATTGTAGAAAGAAAGAGCCACCACCCAGCTCACTATTTTTGCACTGCAGACCATTCAAGTTATAGTTATAAAGACCTGAAAAATATAGTTTGTGATGAACACCTGCAGTCATAGCAAAGCGCTCACTTCATCTCATCATCCCCTGTTTGTCAATAATTTGTATCTCAGGTGTGTTAGAATGAGAGTAGAAAAAATTATCCACTTTTCTCTGCAAAGTATTCAATTCAAATCTCTATCTCTGTTCACAAACACCTGTGAAAAAATGTCCCATCTTCGCTACGTGCTTAGGAGAAAACCCTTCATCATTCTGCTGTGTGAGCTTTTCACATTGAACTTATTAGAAATCTTACTTCACTGCTTACAGGATTAACCTACTGCACAAGAATGTTGAGTATGTATGAGCCGGGTCAGTGGACAAATGGCTTTAAGGGCCAATCCTAAATAATGTCTAGGATATTGTGGTAATGACCTCTGAGAATTATGTGAAGCAGAGGGGTATTATTATTCCAAACACAAGGTTTTAACCTGACGGCATCTTTGAAAAAAGCTTTTGTTATCCTGCTCAAATTCATCTGTTTCCTGGAGCGGTTTGTAGCTTTGCTCCTCAAATTTCTTATCAGTTCATATCAGTCGATCTGTGTGACTTGGTTTGTGTGTCTGGATCCTTCAGTGGGAACTGTAGTCACATGGTCTGGCATGGTTCTTTTGTGCATTGTTTCATATTGTTCTTGTGATCAGCAGAGGAAAAAGAACTGTTATGAGCCTTCTGTTCTCCATTTCACCTTCTCCTTGTCCTCTCTGGCTCTTACAAAAAGAGGCTGTTAACATCACTGATCACAACACTTACTGATGTGAACGTGTTTTGTGTCTCATCTCTCTCTTTCAGGTGGATAATGCAAAAGTTCTCCACTATGTCGGAGCAGGCATCGCCTTCCCTACCAGTATGCTGTTTGTGTGCCTGCAGTCAGCACTGACGTACAGACTGGCCAAGACCCAGGGGGAGTACAACGTGGCCCACCTTCGGCTCTGCATGACCCTTCTAGCCTTCGTAGCCCTGGTGCTCAGTATCCTTTTCAGCCACAAACAGATGGCAGCCCCTCAGGTCTAATGTGACCAATGTTGAGGATTTTCATTTTCAGCCTATATTTAGTCAGATTTTGGGATGAGAAGTCTGAGTTACGAAATAAAAAGTTAAAATTCTGCAATTAAAGTCAGAATTGGAGTTAAAAAGTCAAAGTTATTAGATAAAGTCAAGTTAAGAGAATAAAAGGCACAATTTTGAGACGAAAAGTAAAACATTTTGAGATTAAAAGTCAGAATTTGAATGAAAGGTCAATAAAGAGTTAAAAAGTCACTTATTAGATAAAAAGCCTCTCTGTAAAGATAATGAAAACTTTGAGATATTCAAGTCAAAACTTTGAGCTAAAATGTTGAAATTTTGAACTAAAAAGTCAAAGTTATGAGATAGGAAGTCAAGTTTTTAGAAAAAGGTTAAAATGTTGCGACAAAAGGTGAAATTTTGAGATAAAAAGTCAAAGTAAGAAGAAAAGAAATGAAAATCAGGAGGTAAAAAGTCAATATTTTGAGTTAATTAAGTCAAAATTTTGAGATGAAGCCAGATCATCAATAGTCAAAATTTGATGTGTTTTGTTTGTTTGTTTTTTTCAACATTTTCACATTGCAATTGCTTAATATAAATAAAATGAAAATAAATTCAACAAAACATCATTTTTAAAATTTACTGTCAGAAATTGGCTGCTATACATTCTTTTATCTTTACATCATGGAATATGTTCACTTCCAACAGAATAGTGGTGGTTTGAAAAAAGGTATGGGACATGAAGCTACATCGGCATACTTGAGTGTCTTTGGGTTTTCTTTCCAAGAGGCCTGAATATGATAACAATCGGCTACAGAAAGGAAGTGTAGAAAGTACTGTTGCAAAGTTATCATGTTTTCAATTTCCTTTGCTGTTGTTGCCCTTAACCTTTTTCTTCAGGTGGGGTGTTTTTCTGTCAGGAGAGCTTCGTCCTGCAGCACGCATCTGCCATTTTTGAATGGGTGTTCTGCGTCATCGTCATGCTGTTTTACGGGACATTTGCCTTTGAGTTTGCCAACATGTCTGGGGATACCATGGCGGTGCTTGCTAGAGGAGGAGCCCTGGGACCTGCTGGGAGAGAACACAAGGTGGATGCACTGGGATCACTGGGGCCACTGGGAGGGCTCGGCTCACACCCGCAGCCTCATCCACACCAACCTGAAAACATGTCCATCCTGTAGCGCCAACATCTTCGTGCCAAACTGGCATGTTTTTGCAATGAACTGAGGCTATGAATGGGTTTAATTATTCATTTACTGCCACATTCCCCTGAAGCTTAGAAAAAGCCCTGGCTGGTGCAGTCACTGTTCACAGCGGGGCAGATTCTACTTTTTCGACCACTGGGGTGTCCGTGTGCTGCCACAGTGGAGAGCTCAGATTGTGCTGGGCTACAGAGAGCTAAGTTCCTCCTAAAGACTTGTTTGCATTTTGCACATTGCACAAGTTTGAAACCAAATTCTGTCCAAACCAAGTCTTGTTTCCATTTTATCCTTTCAAGACAATGTTTCGTTTCCCCTGAGATCTTTTCACAAGTAGCCTTGGACCATTGTTACTTCACGTGATCGCCACTTTCGTATGAAAAGGAGGCCGCTGGTCAGCCAACCCGACAGTGTTGGAGCTGTAAGATGGAGAAAAATGCACAGAGAGAGAGAGAGAGACAAAGTATGGCGATAGATTGTTTCAGTGAGCGCATGGTCAGATTCCCTGCAAGAGCACTAAATGCAATAATTCAGAGATAAGTCCATCACAAGAAAGAGTTACTGAATGTTTCAGTCAGTCTGGATACAGAACAGGGCCATGTTGGCATTTTGTAATCATTTGACCCTGCTTTAAGCAATATTTTTGTATAAATTTAAACATCTGTCTCTAAGGATGGATTCATTGTATTAAACCGAATCTTTTAGCAGAATCTAGCTTTTATTTCACTTCACTTTCTTTTTAGCCTGATTACTCTGTCACTGGACAAACATGCTGCATTTCATCCAAAGTTCAGTAAGAAGTGTAAAGTTGAAATTCCGGGGGATACAAGAAGAAATGCTGGATAAATATTTTTCTGGTGGTAACTTAAATAGTAATGCTACCCTGAATCTGAAAGATGTGTGTGTTGGCACAGGGGAGAGCCATGAAAACTGAAGTAAGTTTGTTTTGTGGTCTACTCCTCTTTGATGCAGCCTTAAAATATGCACCATCACCAACTCTGTGTTGAGTTAAATTACAAATGCATGCCTTACATTATTCTGTAGTATCCATGGTGCCTCAGTTGATTCAAACCTTCACTGCTGAGTCTGAACAGGACGTTGTCCTTCCCTCTTGTTGTTTACTTTATTGACCTTAAACTTCAAATAGTGTTTGATTCATCTTCCTTACTGTAGCTCTGCCAAAGGAAGAGAAATGAAAGTGTGTCCAGCAGCCAAACATGACCCAGCTAATTCGATCCAGAGCTCTGGGTTTATTGAGTTTCGTGACGAGGCATCAGGCATGTTTTCAGGTTCTGTGGGCGGATGTCTGCATCTCATTACTCCCTGACAAGGAGGGGACACAACATGCTCCTGTGGGTTTACTTGGTACTTGATTATGAAACATCCTAGTCAGTTATTCCTCTTTTATCACTTGTGTAGTGAAACAAAGGGAATGGGAAGGATTTGTAGCATACATGAGATGCACTGAGCTGTTTCGGTGAAGCATAGCAGAAAATGCCAAAAACCTGTCTGCCTGTGGCATTGGTGCTAAAACTCTCAAGGCCGTATCCTGCCTTTTTCCATGAATGTGGCTGTGATAATGTCAAGCTTTAAACGAAAGCAATAAAATGGAGTGAACAAGCAGAGGTAGAAGGCTGCAAGCAGATATTCACCACTACATATTCATTTACTAATCCTCCCTGCCTGCTCATACACTGATTTCAGATACTGATTTGTCAGTGTAGTTAACCATTATGTGCTCTTAAGTTTGATTGTACTCATTGACTTCTTCTGGTGGTCTGTGCTGTTACATAACTCCAAGAGTTACTGTTTGTATTCTTTGCAAATCTTCTACATCTGGCTGTAACATTAACAAACCCTGGGCTCTCTAGTCTCAAACAGATCAAGAAGAGGGTTTACAACACGAGAAGTTTTGTCATTATCCCTTAACATGGTCAAAATATCACTTGCAAAAACCGCAGCTGGCCATGTTTGACATATTTGCTGAGGTTCTTTTAGTTCCAGTATTTTTTTCTCAAGTGGAAGAGTTTCGGAAAAAGATTGAATTTTTCAAACATGGCCACGGGATTGAAAGCTATTATGGCTTAAACTGGATGAATGAACACTCAGTTTAAAGACCAGAGCAGAAAAGCCTGCACATACAGCTGTGTCTAGAAACTACACTGATGACTTGCTGCCTCCTGCTGGTAGATCAGCACATTACAGAACAGTAAGTGATGCTGTCCTAGTGTGAGGGTTAAGCTTGAAGGCACACAGTCTTTTTTTCTAGAAACAAAATTGAATGTTGAAATCTATGCATTATTTCTGTTTCCATTTGAAGACTACAGAAAGATAAAACATTTCCTTTCAGTCAGATTTTGCTTTCTCTTTCCCCCTCATCTGTATTTTCCTTGTTACTGATCTGTCGTAACGTCTCTCTCAGGAAGACGTTGAAACACCAGCTGTATTCATCATTTCATACAAAGCATCATTGACCGGGAGCTTCTGTGTGTTGTCTTTGTATCAATGCGCTTTTTTTTTTTTTCGTTTGGTCATGTTTGTTCCATGTAACATAGCTGCTTTTTCATCATGGTGGGTTTCATGTTTTAGATTATTTTTATTAATAGAGACTGTAAAGCTGAAACCAATAAACATTCCTGTGTATTTAGCTTGTGAGAATATATATGCTGCTCAAACAAACCTGGGTAAATATCTTCAAGAAAAAAACTGCAATCAGTCGATTATTGCTGAAAGCTTTCTGACAAACACTCACATCTACAAACCTCAAAAATCTGCCACTCAATCCTCAAATGCAAAATGCTCCCTATGTGCCTTATGTATTATTTTGATAATAAAAACCAAAGAGGTTTGGGCTGTAAATTCTATTTTGATGAAAAGTCATATGATTGTGTATATATATGCCTTAATGTTCAACAATAAATGTTGTTAAGAAAAGCATTTTTGTTTTGACTTTGTGCTTTATTCAAGTATCATCCAGCAAGTTATCAAACATACCAGACAAGAGTTAATTTCTTGAATTTTCTTTATTGTTTAATTATTTACATTTTCCAGTTTCTCTGCCAGCAAAGTTGACAGAGGACGACACAGATTAAAACATTGAAAATAATGTGGGCTGTTGATGAAAGTAGAGCTGTTACACTCAACATGAAATCCTTAATTTAAGAAGCTGGAACTTTGAAGACTTGTTCACATCAACTAAATACTAACAAGTGCTGCTGAGGAAAATTCTTTGTTGTGCAGCAAAGCTGACTTGAAATTTTCTTAATGCCCTTTAAAGAAAAACTTGAATGTTGAATTCACCTTTTTTATTTGAAATTAATACAGACAGACTCCTGTTGTATTTTAAGCTGTAGTACAACCTACTGACAGTGTCCAGCTAAAGAAAAAAATTCTTTCAAAGCTTGCATTGAAGTAAAATGTGTAGAAGGATCAGAGAGTATAAAATGGTACAATCATCAGTATAGCACTGAATTCATTTATTATAATTGTATTATAACAGTGTTATAATAAAATCCTTTTAAGACATCAGTGTGGTCCACTTAATTTTTTGTCCTGAAACTTGCATAGAGAAGAGACGCTGATTTTCACTGAAATCAGAATTAAGACATCTTTTGTTTTTTAGTCAAGTTCATTCACATTTAAAGAGCCAGTCACAGCTGAAGGACTTCAAGTTGAGAAAAAGAGGGATTTAGGTACATGTTCTGAAAACTTCAGACTTTCTGAAATCAGACGATGAGAGAAAAGAAGGGCGGTATGACAGCAGAAGACTGATGAATCAACCTGTGGTGAGTTGTAACACGTCTTTAAAAGTTCAAATGACCTGATCATAAGAGTGCAAACAGCTGCACAAATTACAAAGTAAGACTTTTTCAGTTATGACAAAAAAAATTTTTTTTTTTTCCTAAATCTAAGACTTTGGTGAAGCATTAATAACAGTTCTGACCTTCACATGGTAGAAGGAATCAGATCTATGTTCCCGGGGTCAGATATTCCTTTTTACAATTCCTTATCAAAACATTGAAAATAAGTGGAAACATGAAGACTTCTGAGGAGCTTTTGTGCATGACAAAACTTTTCCTGTACTTTTTTTGTGATTTTAACAAACAAAGATTTCCCTTATCAGGTCCTTGGGAACAGAGGAATGACCCTTTTATCAGAAGTACCTGCTGTTGTTTATATTAATAAAAAATAAAGCACCAGGGTTGTTTCTGTACAGCATACTGATCAAAGAGAGGAACTGCCACAGCTTTGAGGTAAATATGTCTACCTCCAATGGGGTAGAAGTAATTTTTGTTGCTGTTGTGTTCCCTTGCATTATCTGGTAATATTTATTAATGAAACACCAATAAATGGTTGTTTTATAGATTTGGGGAATTGGAAACTGAGATGTCCTCTGCATTGTACCTTGACAAGTTCATCGGCTTCAACTACAAAATCTACCTGTTCATTTCCTTAAAGCTGATATATTCCTAACTTTGGCTCAAGTTTTTCCTATTAAAAAATGCCCCAACTGCTGACAAAAGCTGGCTACTTTTAGCCTGTGTGGAGGTGTCAGGACGAGTAGGTGGAGTATTTAGAAGACAAGCTTTTTGGGCTGCTCCCAAGTAAACTCTTGTCGGCCAAAGTGGCCGTAAGAGGCTGTCTGCTGGTAGATCGGCCTCTTCAGGTTCAGTTCCCTGAGGAAAAAGAAACAGAAGAAATGCAGCATGTGAGGTGGGAAGGCACATTACAGCATGATACCATTATTTCAAAGATATTTATTTTATCTATTTAACCTTTATTTAACCAGATGAAAGCTTATTGAGATTTAAAATCTCCTTGTCAACTTTACAAAAGACAAAACAACGTAAACAGTCATACAATAAATATAATAGAAAAAGGGTCTATGAGCATGATTAAAAAAGTGCACCATCTGATTTAAAAAATTAATTGTATAGTGAGGAGAGATATTTCTAACACCATCAAAACTGTTAAAGAAAAGTATGTAGAATCCTTTTCAGTAAAGGGTCAATCCCAACTAAAATTGCACTTTTATCATCTTTGGAGTCATAGAATATAATTAACTTCTGATGGATCAATTTAACAGGATGACCTACTGTGACACCATGAGAATGGCAAAAAGAGTGTTGATATTGTTTCTGAGTAAACACGTCTTAAGCATGCTTAGGATTTGAATAAGTATCTTTGACGCCCCCTTGTGGTAGGGTATAAGAAAGTAGCACACTTGCAGCATGACTTGCCGAGCGATATCTTATTTTTCTTGAAACTAAATCATATGCAGTCAAAGTACTTAATGTTATAATCACCAACAAATTCCTACCATGGTGAGTTTACATGAAAAGTTTTGTATTTTTGTTGTGATGCATGTGGGGGACACTGGTATTACAAATGCATCATTACCTAACAATGACTCCTGGCCTCAGATCAAAGTTCTTGTTGACGATGTGGAGCAGCTCTGACTCTGTTTTCTGGGATGAACCGTAGGTGAACAGAGAGATAGAGAGGGGATGGGCCACTCCGATTGCATAGGAGACCTGGGACAAGCAAGAAGCAGTTTTTTCGTCATTCCCAGATTCTGCATCAGACAGGGTTTTGATGTAGTTTCTAAAAAAAAGTTATCCACTCACCTGAACAAGAACCCTTCTGCAAAGTTTAGCTTTGACCAGAGACTTAGCTACCCAACGAGCAGCGTACGCAGCCGAGCGATCCACCTTTGAGAAATCTTTGCCAGAGAACGCTCCACCTCCGTGAGCTCCCCATCCTCCGTATGTGTCTACAATGATCTTCCTGCCGGTCACGCCAGCATCACCCTGTTAAGTGAGGACAGATTGGAAACGATTAAAAAAATCTGTGCTACCTTCAATGAAATAAGAAGTTTGTGAGCCATGGTCACCTGGGGTCCTCCAATGACAAAGCGACCACTCGGCTGGAGGTGGTAGACGGTTTTGTCGTCCAGATATTTAGCAGGAACCACAGCGTTGATTACCTGATCAGAACAGTAGAAAACATAGTTATTTAATCTCCAGAACACATGTAATGTGTCAGTTGTACATCTTTGTGAGGCTCTACCTTCTCCCTGAGGACCTTCTGCTGCTCTTCCAGAGTGACGTTGTCATCGTGCTGCACAGAGATCACGATGGTGTGGACTCTCTTAGGGATCACAGCTCCATCCTTCTGCTCATAATGCACAGTCACCTGAAGGATGGACAAAGAGTCAAAAGGAGGTATGTGAGAGAAAAAAATCCCTTTAAAGAAAGAAAATACATCTTAAATGATTTAAGTCTTGACTTTTGCTACACGTTTTCAGTTTGCACAGATTTTGAACCAGGAAGAATAAACACAACATTTTCTCTCACCTGTGTTTTAGAGTCAGGACGCAGCCAAGGAACGGTGCCATTGCGTCTGAGTTCAGCCATCTTTGAGTTGAGTTTGTGGGCTAAGACGATGGTGAGAGGCATGCACTCCTCTGTCTCATCTGTGGCATAGCCGAACATCAGACCCTGCAGAGAAAGAAAAGGACAAAAAGAGTCAAAGCAGAAACACAAAGATGCAAACTGATCTCTGATTCTCCTTTTCTGTTTAGTTTACAATCCATTAAACAGATTAATAAAAAGAAACATACATATGGCAACTTTTAGAGATACTGTTAGAAATTTGATTACAGTTTGTTAATCATTACTTTGTTGTCCTTTTTTTACAACCCTTTTTACTCTACATGACTCCTCAGACTTATCTCATGACCTCTCTGAGGGCTTGACCCCAGTGTCAGAAACTTCGATCAAACTGTTCATGAAGAGGTCAAAACCAGCGACAGCATTGACACGTGAGACGCTTTACTGATTAACAGAAATTTAGTGTTGAATCTTTCTTCGGAACAAACAATGCTAAACTTTGGTCACTACCACTTGGGACAAATTGGGAGCTGTTCTGTTGTGATAGTCTCACCTGATCTCCTGCTCCAATGTCCTCCTCGTGTCTGTCAATGTGGACTCCCTGAGCGATATCTGGACTCTGCTGCTCCAGAGCCACCAGCACGTTACACGTCTTGTAGTCAAAACCTGAAAAGTAAAAAAGAAGCTGATAACTTTCTCTACTCTGATCATGTTATCACCTCATTTTCTGCTGATCCCAAGACTTCTTCTCACCTTTCTCAGAGTTGTCGTAGCCGATGTGTTTGATTGCGTCTCTCACCACCTTTTGGTAATCCACCACAGCTCGGGATGTGATCTCCCCACAGAGCAGCACCATGCCGGTCTTACACACCGTCTCTGTCAATCAAAACAACACGTATTGATGATAACAAATATCTCAGGCTTAAACAGATACTGAGGCTACTTCAGGTTTCAATTTCTTGAAAACAAGCTGGTAAATAATATAGGTCACAGGGTTTTCCTCTAGCTGGTGATCTCCTTGTGACGTTTGGAGGTCAATATTGAACTGAGATAATCTCAAAAATGTCTTTGACTGAAGGAGAAAAATCCAGTCAGTGGACTAGTTATGTCATAAGCTGCTTTTGGTCTACCTTTACAATATATCAGCTGTTTAACAGGATAATAAACCTCTCTATATATATCTCCATTTTTATGTCTTAACAAACTTGATCTGTATTCTGGTTTCCTCACCACAGGCAACTTTGGCATCTGGATCCTGCTTCAGGTGAGCATCCAGGACAGCATCACTGATCTGGTCACAGATTTTATCTGTGAGAAGACAAGAGGAAAAGAGGTTAGATTCAGAATACCTTTTTTGACAAGATTTAAAAACCTGATTCAGATTAATGCATGAAATTAATGCTAGACCACTGGAGCTCAAAAGATCATAATTCAAATACTGTAAGATTTAAGTGTGTCAGCTGGCTTCAAATGCAGCAGCAGCAAGACAACGGCCAACAAACTGTCCTACTCTGTGCAACACAGGTTACATCAGAAACAACATCAACAATGAATTCTTTTTGCTTATCACACAACTGACCGGCTCCAAAGTGTAGTTTGACCACAATATCTGAGACGTGGACCCATAAAACAAATGTAAAATGTCACAGTGAGCTCTGAAGCTGTGAGACTACGAGACTCGTTGTTGCTCTGATCTGCAGAAACAGCCACTATCAGTGGGAAAAGCCCAGACTGCGTGTTATCAAACCCTCTGCCAAGGACAGACTCCTCTGTGAAAGTACAGTGTTTGAAATGTCTGAACTCTGTGAACAAACTTGAACAAAAACCAAGATCTTAAGATTTGCTTAACAGGAAGATAAAATAAAAACACTATGTGATGTGAAGATGTCTGATCAGACCTGGTAGTTTCGCCTCCTAAATCACATGACCATTATATGCAGAAAGAGCTCAAATGTTCCAGGAAATAAAACCATCTGCTTTTCTTCCCTGTGATTATCACATTGACTCTGACAGATTTTTGGGTAATGTTTGTATTATTCATATTATGTGTGGTTTTGCTTCCTTTATTAGATGTTATGTATGACCAGGTTTGCATGTTTTCTGCTCTTAAGTGTGCCATCTGTATGTTCGCATGTGTTTTAAGACCTGACACCAAAGTTGTATGGAAATGTCCCATTCAACTAAACAGTTATTATTCTTCTTTCCCTCTTTCTTCCCCCTCTTTTTAAAAAAATCAAACTATAATCCTGTTTAAAAATCCAGCAAATCCATTAGATTAAAATTTTACTAATGTGTCACATCTTTTAATTTACTACAATGCTGCACAACTGCACAGGCTCACTCTGCAGAGTTTACTGATTATTGATCAGGCACAAGGGACTTTGCAAGGTTACATATTTGTGAAGGGATTACAACACAGGGGCAAGAAGAGAAAGAGGGAGGTAGGAAGGGTCCAAAGGCATCAGCGTAGTGGACAGAGTACATCACGTTAACCGTTATCACAGAGTGAGTCGGGCAAGTTTTAAAGTACAAGGTGAGCATGGAGAACTCCATTTTACTTGTGACCTTAACCCTATTAAAAGCTATAAATCAACACCTGATGAACGTTTTATTTGGGGTTACTCTCCTGCATGATAAAGAGTTGTACTTTTACGAAATATTTTACAGCCCTACACTGTGCTTTACCACCTTGCTATTAATTATACACCAAAAGTCATTCATAGGTGCCCATAGAAGGTAATGTTGATTTTAAAACTGTTGTACTACCTCCAATACTATCACAAGATCTCTTATCAATATATGCTGTTATACTACTTTATACTCAAGCTGCAGGATAAGGTTGTTTTGTGTCATCAATCAGAACGAGTTGTACATTGCACGGTTGTATTAATATTGTGTCATTACCAAACTACAACATGCAGCATGGAGCCCACGTATCCCCATGCTTTCTTTTGTAGATCACTTTTCTTCAGCGTGCAACCTTACACCAGCTACACACACACACTCACATGCACATTCTGCTGTCCATAAGTGAGAGTGAGGGGCAGTAAACATATGTTGCTATGAATGGAATACCATCCATGCTTGGAGAGTAAATAACCAGCACACTGAAGTTATTTTGGACAAAGTTCAACTTGCAAAATCTTCACTACAGTGTGTGTTTATGTTATGACATTACGACTCCAGTTTAAGAAACAGTTTTAAATAATATATTCCTGTATGTGGATGAAAAAGTACTGAAACTAGTTTCTGAAGCTCTAAAATAAGTTTTATGAGTTGTAAAACATCTTAAATGTAACACTTTGAGACACCTTGAGCACAAGTGTAAGTTCTCCATTAGTTGCTTAAGCTGTCTGAGGACTCACCTGGATGTCCCTCTCCTACAGACTCCGACGTGAACATGAAAGAACCATCGTCCAGCAGATCACTCATGTTTTCTAGCAGGCCAGGTATTCAATACTTTCAGGAAGATAAGGTTCCTCAGTTCCCACAAATAAGCAGTCCAGAGAGATCTGAAGGCTGCTTTATATTCCTGCTGTTGTCTTTAGGAGAGAAATGAAGAAAGAGAAGCCAACAGCCCTGCAGTCAATACAAAGTCTATCTACAAAACTCCACGTCTGTGTCCACATGGGCCAATATATATGGCTAAGAGAACACACACGCACGCACATACACACTCATGTCATGTGAATCCATGGGACTGTCCATTCCAGGGGGGAGTGGATGATGGGAGGGTATTTCAGCCTGTAGGAACTGCTTGTTAACCCTTTGTGAGTTTTATGATGCTTTTGTGAGTTCATAGGCATCACTTCTGTATAGTCGGCTTTGCGTCAAGGTGTGGTGGTTTCTGAAAGAGAAGAAAGATCTTAAAAGTGGGTTTACCTCCCCCCTCACCCCTCTCACCCCCCTCACCCCGTCACAGAAGTGGGACAGCTCTGTCAGCTGTGAAACATTCAGGTTGGGGAAACCAACTCACAGAGAGAAAGAGGAAGACATGTCTGTTTTGAACTTAGAAAATAATAACAATACTTTTGTTTGGGACCAAAGTAGCACTAGGAACTGATAAAAAAATAAACACATGGGAAAAAAAATGTATAGCCATAATAATTTGTCAAGAAATCATAGTTTTGAAATGTATCTAGACTACTTTTTATGAACTGTCTATCACCAGTATTTGGTTTTTCTAATATTTGTTCTGCTAATGCTTTAATATCTACTTAAATACGATTTGAAAGCTCAATTCTTGTCTTTAATTACAATTTTCACTACAGCTACTTTTTCCTGGATAAATACTTTGTCAATGCATTCAATTACAAGGATCCTAAGTTGAGGAGAGTTCATAATGGCTTAAGCTGATCAAGTAGTAGCAGTACTTTGAGGAATACACTAGTAATATACTAAAAAACTGTTTAAGGCTCAAAACAAAATATTTGCAACTCAGCTCAAACTGTAAAATACATTTGGTCAGAAGCAAATCATTCTCCTCTGTGATATTTTGAAGAAGAAGTTTACAAATGGATAAAAAAGTAAGTTGTTGTTGTTTGGTACTTTCCATCACTGTCAGTGATTGAGTTTGCAGCGGTCACCTGTTGTTTTAATGCTCTTTTCCATCAACCCCAAGCCCCAGGCTTCATCTTTGTAAGCTACTGTAAGGAATATCAAGCCATTTCCTGAGAGAAGATCAAATAATGAAGATGTGTCCCTTAGATATTTCAAAGCCTTTCAGGTGACTCACCAAATCTATGTTTTTTATATAATAACAGAGGGACAGTATGGAACTGATCCCTGCACAAGTGATGTAAGACCACACAAAAACATGTGCACAAACGTCCACCTGGAGAAACAAGGCGCTGTCACCATCTCACAAACCCTGACTGTGTACTTGCTCATATGGTAGATGAGAAAACCTCTGTTTATTGAACAGAGCAGGGGAAAAACTATTTCTCTCAGACTTGTTGTCACCTGGCTTTAATTTCAGTTACGTTTTAAGCTGGTCTCGTGAAATGAGCAGAGAACTTTTACAGGGTCTAAACTGGGAATAAATCGCCATACATCCTTGTTATTTTGAGTCCAATTAAAAGCAGATTTTACCAGAGAAGAAAAAAACCACAATCATGCATTAAAAAAAACTCCTTTCTTATAAATTTAACAGAAAGTGAGGAACCTGACCCAATCTTTAATCAGGCCAATAGAATCACACCGAAGCAGCAAGGGTAGGTAATGTATGTTAGGAGTGGTAACCTATTTCCTAATTTTGGTTTAAATACAAATCATGTAACCATGAAAAGCATTAAATCTTCCTAAAATGAACCATAGAGGTTTGGATGAGAAGATAAGGATTATGAACCAAAGTGACCTGAACTTTACTAATGGGCCCAGTGTATCATTGAACAACAGGGGTAGCACACAAGTGAAGCTCCTTCCCAGCTCAGCAATCTTCACCCATGACTGTATTTCATGCTAAAACTGTAAGTGCTTCTTTGAAATCCTGAAATTTCCAAATACAATGAACTGATAGTTTTTCAAATAGTTTTCTTATACTCTTCACCAGACTTTGTTTTTAGTCATTGTGGGTTGTAACAAATCTTACTTTTTACTTCAGAAGTTGTAACAACTGCTCAGGTTCAGTGTTGCTGGGAGAGGTCAGAAACTTTTTAATGATGTGAACTTGATTACACAAGAAGAGATACAGATGTTATGCTGCATGCCAAACACAGCTCCAGTAGCACAGTGTGCTAACCCTGGGTGATACATCACTGTTTGTTTTGGCCTGGTAGTGTGTGCCAGGATAAAAACTTTTGTTATGTGAGCAAACAAGAACCCCCCCCCTCGTTCTCTCTCTCTCTCTCTCTCTCTCTCTGTATTTGTGTGGGTGGGTGCGTGTGTGTGTGCGTGTGTGTTAATGACTTACCAGACGAAAGGATTTTTTAAAGCCAACAAGATCTTTCTGGTTGTGCTCAAAGATAACGGGTATCAGATTTTTGACAGCGTGTCAGCATGAGAGGATGACAAGGGATTTTTTTCTTAAATAGAATTTGAAAAGAAAAGAGCCTGACAAACTCAAAATAACAGAAATACCTTCAAAAAGCGAAACTTGGAGGCTTTTGCTGTGTCAGTCTATTTGTGAAAACAAAGATATATACATGTTCACATCCCCCATAGTCTATGCATTACATACATACATACTACTATGTGGTAAAAACAAGTACTATGTGTTATGTGAATCCACTTGTCTTAGTTTATCTGAAAGGGCCTCCTTAAAATACATTTCTTCATGCAAATTCCTAATAATTGATTTTAACAAGATATCTTCCTCAATGTAGGTCAGGTTAATGTGTGTGTTTTTTGTTAACTTGTCAGCTTGATGCTTAAAGTTTCTTTTCCATCCTTAAACTTTAGGTAAATTGCAGACAATTACAACATCTAGCAAAATGAAAATAGAGGGGTGGGCACTTCTCCTCTTTTTCTTCAACTTGAGTGTCTCTGAAATTCAATTAGATAATTAGAAATCAGAAAAAAAAAATCTATCTAGAAATTTCTAGATAATTAGAAATCAAATTGCATAATTTTGGGGAGTCAGGAGGTGAACGAGGGTTGTTACTGCTCCACAGGCCATCAGGTCAGTGTGCAGAGGTGGGTTTATGAAACCTTCTGAGGAAACATGCTGGATAAAGTTTAAACCCACCTGAACCTTCATCCACAGAGCTGCTTAGCCTCTAAGAAGAGAAAAACAATAAAGGCCTTGTGACCTTTGTGTTGCTGCAAAGTGGAGTTTTCAGTTTGCTGCACATCTTTCTGATTGGTTATCAAGCAGAGCACCTTAGTCCATGGTCTTCAAAGTCGTGTCAGAGGGCATGGAAACCCTGAGTTTTCTAACATGTAAAATGACTTTAAATTAGTTACTATCCATGTACTTCCCAAAAAAAACCCCCACTTCCATGCTGAACCAATCTCTGTTTGACAAAAAGACAGTGCCTCCACCTTCTGTGTGATTGGCTGCATGAAATGTATGTCATACTGACCCTCAGAACTTGAGTGGTTATGTTAAAACCCTAAGGTCAGGACTGTGAGGTCATTTTGGGGTTTGAGAGAGAATCAGACTCAAACTTGACTGAACAGGATGAGATAAATGAACCCTGGCCACCTCTGGGGCTGTTAACACCTGTTTGTCTTTCCCCAGGTTCAAGGACGCACGGTTTACCTCTGCAGCTCCAGTCTCTGCGCTCTGAGCTCGTCTGCCCACCAACCAGTTTCATCTGGACGGTGGTCAGAACAGGATATGTTTGACTTTTATGGCAAGTTTGAGATAGCAGAATGATGAGTGTGGATATGTTTTCATATAATAAATAACCAGGCAACAAACATCAGATTAATCCATTAACAGTCTGGCATTAGTTTTGATTTATTTGATGTTTATTGTTCTTTTTATCAGTGTTTTCCTACTGTGCTTTTATGGCTACTGTTATTTTTATGGCTTCCGGCTTTCATGTCTTCAAAATTTTATTGCAAGGATATTTTTTCAGAATTTTGAGTCACCTTTTTGATTTTGAGAGAAAAGAAAGTACTATTAATTTTCCTCCACAGAAGTCTGATAACAGATGCACATGGCTTGAAAGGGGCCGACAACAGGATCTTCTACTTTAGAGTGAACTCTGGCTGTAATTACAATCACACTGCTTGTCTTTCTTTCACTACCACCCACCCTCCACTGATTGGCTGCACCAGCACTATAAAAAAATGTAACATTTCAACCAATGTCTGCAGAAAAACACATCACAGGAGGTGGGGTGCAAAACAGCAGCTCTGATTGGCTGTTTACAACACACACTCCCATCAGAGCCGCATTGATCCAAGGACCATTCTCTGTGGGCAAGCATGTGCACGCGCGCCTGTGTGTGTTTGTGTGTGTGTGTGTGTGTGTGTGTGTGTGTGTGTGTGTGTGTGTGTGTGTGTGTGTGTGTGTGAGTGTATCTAACAGGTATACCAGCTGCAAAACAACTTGATAAACCCAAGACCTGATTTGAACCTCACAAGATCAAATTTTCAGTTTTTCTGGGTCAGACTTGTATAAAGAATAACTTATTTCAGCATTTTTAGCACAAATTATATCATGCACTTTTTGGAGGAAATGTAGGGATATGAGAATGTTTTTCGACACAATCATTAAGTAGACACTACTCCTTCAAACAGTCTGCTATAGAGCCGGTCAGAACAGCCAGAGAGAGAAAGAGAGAGAGAGTAGCAGCTGGTTGTAGAGTGTCATCCTATCCCACCTCTCTTCAATGCCATTTTGGTTCCTCAGAACATTCCTGTGTGAAGCTGCCACCAATGACTGAAATATAACCAAACTAAAAAGTATTTACTTCAGCTGTCTTTCAATGATACTTTCCTGGAAATCCAAACCAATTAAAGTCTGAAACAGGGGCATGCTACACAGTGAGGTAGTGTGAGCACACTTTACACACTCTCACATTCCACACACTGTTTAGCCCCTTTTCCACACCACATTGAGCTGGGCTCTGCTTTCATCAATGGCTCTCTTCTAATAAAGGCTCCAAACTCCCTATATAAGACTATAACATAAACAATTCTACGTTTTTTGATCTTTTTTGTGTATAAAGTCCCGGAAGTAACCTATCAAGACCCTCGATTAAAGCAAAAATCCCCTTTTATTTACTACACATGGACTCCAGATCACAGGTTCAAGTTCTTCCTCACATTCTTTCGACAAAACAAACTTCAAAACCATGAGATGTATTTCAAAAATAAGGAGAGGATAAGTTGATATAGTTAGGTCAGCAACACCTGACTCAATGAGACCCAAAAATAATGGATAAAAGAAGGGATAATAATAAGATTTTGTGATAAAGAATACATTAATTTTGTTTTTCAAACAGATATGAACCAGAAATGAAGTTCTAGGCCTTTAAAACTTGAGTGCATCATTTTTGTTATCAGTTTGTGGAAGATGTCAGTTTTGGCCTTTGCACCTTCCTGTGACCTATTTAGTTTTGAAATTTTTGCTTAAGTATTTTCTGTTTTTTTATTTCACTATTTCCTGAGGATTTATGAACAGAACATTTTACTGTCCTACACTCTGTATTATCACTCTGCTCCTGCAGGGGGCAGTCTTGCTCTGAGTTATGACAGTTGGTGAAACAACCTTTGGCCTCTGCTACAAATGACCTGATAAGATCATAAAAAGCCAAAACTTGAAAGAAATGTCTTTGTTCTCCACTGACACATGGCCATAAAAGCTTATGTTTGTTTCGATTTGAGTCAAATTCGTTTGATTTTTTTAATAATGTCTTTTTCTGACCTTTGTTGTACTTCTTCAATTGAATTAACTAAAATACTTAAACGTGTTGTATGAGTAAACTTGCCTTGCCTTGCCCTTTGTCTACATCAGCATCGTTTAGAACCACAAACTTCAACTGAAGTTGTTCTTTCATATATTCATGGTGGTTTTGAGTCGGAAATCACAAAGGCAAATAAAGAACTAGTTAAAAGGCTCTGCTCAGTGATAAATGGTTCACTCTGCACCATGCTGAACCAGGTACGAATATTCAGCTTAACATGAGCCTCATTCACAGCAGTCTTTGAGGAATTCTCTCAGTGTTATGTTCTCATAAGAAAAGCTTTCACTGATTGGACTGATCACCAACTCAGAGGGCTTAAGGGGCTGCTGGAAAACATCAGATTCCTCCACATTAGCAGAGCGGCACGGACTGGTGAGTATCACTTTTCTTACTCTGTCTGTTCGTTTGTTTGCATGAGAACATGTTATGTTTACTGTTAAGCCAATTGAATTCCCATTAAATTAATATTTTCCTTTTCTTTTCAGTTTATGAAATTCATCTAAGTTGTTAATCCAATCAACTTCTGAGTCAGTGCTGAGCAGTCACAAGGAACAGCACATTGCTGCTTTGTATTTAACAACTGAAAAGCACAAGAAATTCTTTACACAGTGGTTTTAAAGAAATCCAGGAGAAACACATTGCTCATCAAGCATCAAGATCAGACAAAGTGATTTAAAAAATGTTTGCATAAGTGCAGCTTCCCTTATGCAAAAAGTGAAAGATAACATGCATGTTAACACAGGCTGAGACATTTGTTAAATTATCTTACATTTCTAAGAGTACCTGGTGAATGAAGATATTCTTCCAACATTTTCATCTGCAGGTGGTCCTGTGGGGAGCGTTCAGGGTCATGGCAGCTGTGACTGCAGTCCTAAAGGTGGTGAGCCTGTATGTTGCAGAGCTCATCAGCTCCGTCACAGACTGGTTCCAGACCAAACCAGCATGGGCAAACCCAGAAGTTCTGGGGGAGACAGAACTGAGGACCACTGGAGGAGGTGAGTCACAAAAAAGAACGGAAAGACTTAACACAGAAATGTGGCAATTTTTTGTAAGACAATGCTTTCAGAGATTATAAGCACCAAACTGGTCAGAATACCGTTATTGCCAGCCAACAAGTATTGTATCTGATGTAATAAACCTGACAAGAAAATTGAATTATTTCTCATGGGTCCAACAACATTGCGACTCTCTGTTTCTCTTTTGTAGTTCATGAGCGACACAAGGCCAAAACTCTGTGGGAGAAAACAGGCGCTGTGGTCATGGTTGTTCGGCGACCTGGATGATTATTGTGCAGAGAGGTATGAAATAACATATTAGTATGCATCTTCATCCTAGCAATGTCTTTTTTTTGTAAAAAAAAATGTCTCCCTGTCCAGGAGGCTGCTGAGCTATCCTCTCTAAAATCCCAGCTGCTGGACCTTGAAGTCCCTCTGTTTGCTGTAGTGAAAGAAAACATTGGCAAGGAGCTGGAATGCTTCAAGAAGTTCTTTTCTGGGAAGGTTTACGTGGATCAGAAGGTCTGTGCTCCTCTATGTGGCTTAAAGCAACTAAAAGAAGCAATGTTATATAACAAAAGCTGCTTATATATTGCCTTCTTAGAGAAATTTCTACGGCCCCCAACTGAGGTGGATGTGCTTCTCTATGTTCCTGCGTATTGGGGTGTGGAGGAACATCTGGCGGGCCTTCAGGAGGGGCTTCAGGGGAAACATTAAAGGTGAAGGACTTGTCCTGGGTGGAGTTTTTGTCATTGGGCCAGGAGATCAGGTAGGCCACAGCTTGCATAATAACTTTTTTTGGGTTGTTTATTAGGGTGGTTTAAAAGTTATGTTTGTTTTCCTCTTTTCCAAGGGTATTCTACTGGAGCACCGCGAAAAGGAGTTTGGAGATAAAGTAAATATGCTTGCAGTACTCAGAACTGCCCGCAAAATGAAGGAAAACCTGGCAAGATAGACCGACTAACTGGGAATGAATGGACTGTTTGTTAATACGGTGTTATGTAATAGTGGCTCCATGTCTAGAAATTGCAGCCTTGCTCAAAATAAGGCTGCACAACAGAATAGCCGCCAACATATACATCACCTCGTGTAACATTTCTTATAATTTTCCTGGCTGCATTAGAAACCTCTAACATTTCATGCAAAAGAATAACTGTGGTTTAAATGTGCCATTTTAACTGTTTATTGACCGACCGTCTACATGTCTGGTTTTGATTCTGTGATGGTTTTGTGTGTATCAATGACGACTTGTTCCTAAACTCTGTGGAGAGGACATCTCTGATGCTGACACACAAATCAAACACATTTGATAAGACAGTCTTGACCTGACGTGAGGGAAATTAAACCGTTAAAGTGTTTAAACAGATATTTGTCTTCTCTCTTCAAAGTATAATAAACATTCCATACTCACAAATAAATCTCCTGGTGATTTACTTTTTTATGGATATTGTTTTGAAATGTTTTCTTTCTTTCAATGTTCTTGTCAATGTTAGGGTGACCAAACATCACCTTTTGACTGGACATGTCCCCTTTGGTGATAAAATTATGCCAGTGGGGATTTTATAAAGCTCCCCAAAATGTCCATTTTTTTCTCAGCTTGTTCTACAGACAACTGATAATTATAATAAGTGCTGCACTGGGCCACTGGTGTTATTCTGATGCACCAACCTGTTGAGGTGTTGAGCATGCAGGAAAACATGTTCCGACCCCTTGCGCTGCTTTAGTTGGAATACACTTTTACAGACAAGCTCCAGATCTACTGTTGTACCACTCTTTTCCTCAAGGTCGTAACCGGTGGAAGGCACCATGTTCTTTCTGCAAAGCAAGCAAATTTGTTTCAGCTGAAAATTTAAATGCCACAAATTGCCAAAAATTTGAGATGTTTTTTTATATGTCAGCCAAAAAACTGACATATAAAAATAATAATAATAATTTAACATTTGAGCTAAAAACGCGAATTTCTCAAATTGAAAGTAAAAATTTGGGGAATAACCTTAAATTCTATGTAAACTCAAAATTTGGGGATAAAAGTCAACAATTTGAGATAGGACAAAGTCAAATTGTGCAATAATCATTTCAAAATTAATGGGCAAAAAACTCAAAATTTTGAAATAATGAAGTCAACGTGTTCAAATTAAAGTCAATATTGCTAGAAATGTAGACATTTTAAGATTAGTCAAGATAAAATTAAAAATTTTAAGTTTTGAAACAATGAAGTCAAAATTTGCGAAAAAAGAGAGATGATGAGACAAGTTAAATTTTCGGGATAAAAAGGCATAAAAATGTATGGCAACAGTCAGTTTTTCGAGAAAATGTTCACTTCAGACATAAATGAGTGTTTTAAATAAATGTATGGTTTACTTAGTCTTCTCCTATTATCGTTGGGCATTTTTGCAGGTTCGAGGAGGCCGGGTGGGGGTCACCTTTTTCGGCTTTTTACAGTTTTGGTCACCGTAGTCTGTTCTGAATTCACTTGGCCTGTTGTCCAGTTCGATTAGTTTCCCTGCTTCGGTGATCGATTAGCACGCCTGCGTAATTATGTTATTACAAAACGTCAGTCCGCGGAGACTGTGCAGGTCGCTCCATTGATTCTGGTGAGTGTCCTCTCTGAAATAAACGCTTTGTCAACTTCATGTCACCGAAACTGTTTACAAAATATATTCATAGACTGTCGTTCAACCGGAGTGTCTCAGGCCCAGACCTCATGCATGAAGACGGGACCGTTAGCCGACGTGCTAACGGCTAAATTGATAATCTTTGCAACAACAGTGGCGTCATCGCGTCCGCCCGATTAGACACGAGCCGCTGAGTCCGGGACACTGTAAACATGCATCTGTTATATAATCACTGTCTGAAGGTCGCAAATATGCTAAATTATTATTATTATTATTCTACTAATATAAGTGACATTTCTAGCGATGTAAAGTCATAATTCAACACTATATTTTCAGTTAGTGTTAATTTCGTCCCGCATGTAATGAGCGTTTAATCTGTCAACACACAATGAAATTCAGTAATAGGCGTTTGACGACACATTTGGTGTCTGTCCAACCTGTGTCTGCTGTGTATTTAAGGGCGATCGTGAAAGTGAAAAACAATCTCTTTATTTGGTCGATAGCACTTATATTTGAAACTTGTTTTCACAGGATTTCATTTTTTCTTTGCACTTCATCTGAAATATTCTCTTTAACCCTCTTTTCGTATTCAGGTTAATATGACCCGATTTCAAAAGTTATTTTGTCATAAAGTTTCTTTAATTGCTTGAAAATTACGTGAATGGTTCCATACAATGCTATTTTCATGTGAAATGAATAATCAATGATTTGTTAAATTATGTTTGAAAAAATTTACAGGATACACCTGTCTGTGATAACACATCAATCTCTATACTTCTGATAATAACTTATGTAAGAAAAAAAATCATTCTGCTTTTTATCCACTCAAAAAAAGGTATACTGTTATATTAATAAGGTCTATCATACTACTTATTACAATAGTCAATGTTAAATATGTGTGAAAATGTTGGAAACATCTTCACCAAAAAGGAGACAGAATAAAATTGAGAAAACTTTACACCTTTTACTTCATAAGCAGTCAGAGAAGACGGTGCACAGTAAAATATCTGAATCCAATTGGAAGTTTATTCGACTTTGAGGTGTTTGACGATGACCTCTCTCTACTCTAGTAGATCAGGTGAGACAGCTTTACATTGTTATAAGAGTCCAGAAAATTTTTATTATAACACTAAGATAGTACACAAGAAAGTGTTAAGGGAGGGAAATGCTACAGATTAAAACACTTGGTATAAACTTTAAAAGCTGCCACACGTACACTGTTGACAGTATACAAGGTCATTTTCTGCCCCATTTATTGGCTTCCTGGTTAACAAGGTGACTATAGTGGTTAGGCTATTTTTGCATTCATTGCAACACAAAGGTTTTGTGTCAGCATTTAAATAAGTTATCAGATCATTTATTTAACTCAAAGCAGTGGTATACGTTCAAATTCTTATGCTTTATTTTCTATGCATTTATGAAAAAGGAAGCCAAAATAAGAGGCAGTTAATACGGGTAATATTTCAGCAGACCAGCAGTGCTTCTTTATGTTTGTTTTTGACCCTGGGGACAGAAAGCAGATCCGTCCCAGGTTGCATAGTACAGGAATATCATTAATGTGTTTTGGCTGTAAACCATCCAGAGCTTTGTAAAACCAACAGTAGCATGAAGGATCAAGTGAGGTAAAGATATCCTGAGGGCAACTGTGTTGAACTATTCATTTGCACAAGGTAACGTCCCCTGTTCTCACAGGAAATACAGGCTTCTCAGACAGAGCTTTTTTAAGCACTGAGGTTACACATTTAAAAATGGAAAGCAGCTAAATGATCAAATATAGAAGCAGAGTTCATCTTTCAGAACACCACCTCGATAAATGGCTCTGTCTACATTGTTAAATACTGATCAGGCTGACAAATAACTGTATTCTATTGTGAAATCATCCTTTAAAATACAACTGTGATCACCCTATGCTTTCCATTCCAAGCGTCGTAGCTGAATGAGCCATCACACTTTGCCCCCTTTGATTGTCTAAGATAAAAAATAGATGTTTTCAAGTCTCAACAGTGCCAAACAAGATTTGGAGGTTGACTTAAAGTAGTAGAGCAGTCTACAGTGAGTGCTCCATTACAAATCCAAGTACTGAAAATACAATTTTTCTGAAGTTGAGTTCCCATTTCATTAATGTACCAGTGCTGAAAAGCTTTTAAATTTAATGCAACCAATGAACACCAGATATTTTTTGTTACTGAATCATTGTCTAGCTGAAGGGAAGTTATTTTTGTTCCACTTACATGTTACTGCTAAAAGTAAATCAACAGCCTTTAGGATGAATTGCAGAACTATATCTCAGACACCAGCTGAATGTTTAGTGTGAAAACTATACAAACTGTCTTGTTAAATAGCTTTTAATTTAATAAAAGCACAGAGTACTCTTCAACCACCAGCTGCTATGGGATGTGATTATTCCTCGTGGCATTATCCAAGAGTCAAATTGATCCGACACAATCCTTCTTTATTTGATAATAGCACTGCTCACAAGCTATCAGGAAACTCAACTTCATGTTCAGCAGAACCAGTGCAGACTGCTCGCTCTGCAGAAAGAGTTGAGGAAACTAGTCCTTTCCTTGTGTGTCAGAGGTAGGCGTCTGTCTCTATTGGCTGCTGCTCTTATCAGTTTTTCAGCCCTTTGTCCTCTCTGTTAGAAAGTCTCAGAGCTGCAAATGATTTTGGGCGATTCACTGTTGGAGACTTGATGAGAGAAATCCAAGGAGAGAGAGACTTTCTTCACAAGTTAGTATAAGACCTTCTTAATCCTCAACTGGTTACAGATTTCATGAGACCCTTCCTAGAGGATCATTTTTATGTTATACCTGCAAGACTGGTCATTTTTTAAATAGCATGAATTTCTCTGTCTATTATTTTATGAAGCTTTCTTTCAACTTTATGTTTTTGGGTTTTAAGTGTTTGCAGAGATGTTTTAACACATACAGAACAGCTGAGGTTGCAAAAAGAGGAAGTTTGTTTGCAAGTAGAGCGCTGTCATGCCCCAGTGGGATGATAAATATAAGATGCAAACCTCAGATTCTTCATGCTTTTTTGGATTCTTGTTTTGTGTAGTATATTTCCTTCAGGTTGGGTGGTAAATGCTTACAGTTGGTAAAAAGTTTGATGTTGGTGTTTTGGCATGATGAAAGAAGGTAAAGTATTCATTTTTCTTCAACCCCCTGTGAAACTTTGGTGTCAGCCGTGCATCAGTGGTGCATTTTACTTTTCTCAAAGAGTGCTGGAGCTTTGCAAACTGCTTTAATTCACCCAGGAGAGACATTTCTTCATTCTCTTTCTTCCAGTGAAGCCTTGAGGGCTTTATAGTCAGAGGGTCAGGCTTTATCCACGGTCCTCCAGATGCTAGCTCTGTCCAGGAGTTCTGCAGCTTCCAGGTGGAGACTATGCCTTCGCAGCTCTTCCCTCTCTGTGGGGGGCACTGCCATGAGCAGCTGGTCCTCTACCACGGCCAGGCCCCCATTTCTAAGAACCCAGGTTGCTGCGTTTCACCAAAGCAAAGCCAGTCCCGACTCTAACAAGCCCACTTCAGGCAAGGACATGTTTGACTGCTGACACACTTAGCTTCTCCCTGCTGTAACCCAAACTAAGTGTGTGATGTAGAAACATAGATTATAGTGCTTCAACCGTGACTTGTGTACAGCACTCTCCTGACAAGATAAAGTACTCACAGATTTACAAGGAGTTTATCTTTGAAGCACTCTGGCTAAAATAAATCAGGAAATGAAATCGTGGTAATCTTTTTTTCTTAAGTATTATATATTATAGAATAAATAATCATTTTTTAGTAATGTAACCTTGGATTTATGGTACTTTTCCTTTTTATTCCAACCTTCTTTAATTCACACTTCTTTACAAGTATGATTTATTAGTAACAAAAATAACTGTTAAATCTCAGTCTTTTATTTATCTGCAGAGTTTTCCTAAAGCAAAACATCTGTTTAAGTTCATGTGAAAGCAAAATAAACCAACCACATCAGTGGATGTAGCAGCTGCAGCGAGAAATAAAGCCCACAAACTGTGGTTATCTTGTCATGAGATGAACAACATCCAATCACCTAAGTATGTGAGCTATTTAATCTCAGGGATGAGATTCAGATTAGAACGAGGTGAGAAGAGGCTTTGCTGGTGAAAAGAACAGCACTGACAGACTTACCTGCCACTGCGTCCAAAAACCTACAAGCAGAGTCATGTCAGACTTAGACTCAGGGGGGGTAAGGTCTCATTCTGATAAAAATGTGTTAAAAAATGTATTTCTTCGAAAATTGTAGCCTTCAATCTGCAATTTCAATAAAATGCTGTTGTTGTGTTATTTTGTGATTGCGTCAGAAACTTTTCTCTCCTCATGTTGTCGCCTCTCTGTGCTGCAGTGTTGTCCTCGGGGTCTGGGCTGGAGTGGGAGCTGTTTGGGATGGGAATGTGGTCATTGGGTCTGGGTGCTGTCGGAGCTGCGTTAGCTGGGATCTTTTTGGCCAACACCGATCTGTGTCTGTCTAAAGCTGCAAACGCAACGCTGGAGTACCTTGAAGGCGCTGACCTGCGCTCCACCACAGAAGGTATTTAGACTGTCTGATTGGTTTGATGCCACTTTTAGTGACAGCTAAGCTTATTAAAGAAAGATTGTCATGGCATCATCTGTATCCAGTTTTCAGCTTTGTGTTACGGTTACATGTTTGTATTCATTGTTCATGCAGTGAAAGAAGTGTTGTGTGACCTTTAAAGCAAAGCTGCTTTCTTAAATCTGCTTCAGATTAGACTCCTGTGAAGATCTTTATCCATAGCTGAAGGCCAAGTACTGTGTCATTTTAAAGCATATTTAACAGTCAGCTATCCCATGTGATCATGAGTTTGAATTCTTGTAGAAGTCAAGTCTCTGTTATTCCTTTTTTTATCAGAGGTATGTCAGATTGAAGGTCTGTTTGAGGAACAGTTTCTTCTTGTTTTGTCTGCAGATGGCAAAGTCATCAAAGCAAAGAGCCTGTGGGATAAGAACGGGGCTGTGGTCATGGCTGTACGGCGGCCTGGATGATTTTTGTGCAGAGAGGTGATGTAGAGTACTGGGGATGAAGTATAAAGAGTGTATGTGGGTTGTATTTCCTGCGATGGTAAAAAATATCTGTTTTCTGCTAATAGGAAGCCTCTGAGCTGTCCTCTCTGAAGCCCCAGCTTGAGGAGCTCGGGGTCCCTCTGGTTGCAGTGGTGAAGGAGAATGTTGGCACAGAGATCCAGGACTTCAGACCGCACTTCGCTGGGGACATTTACATAGATGAGGAGGTGAGCTCTGTGTTTTATTGCAGACCAAAGGGATAAACGTAGAGTATGATTATTCTTTCCTACATGTTGCACTTATCACACCGAAACTCTTCTTGCAGAAACGCTTCTACGGCCCCGTGCAGAGGAGGATGGGGGGTCTGGGGTTCATTCGCCTTGGTGTGTGGCAGAACTTTATCAGGGCGTGGAGGTCGGGTTACCAGGGCAACATGGCTGGCGAGGGCTTCGTCCTTGGGGGAGTGTTTGTTATTGGAGCAGGGGAGCAGGTACTAAAACTAATATTTGGACTTTATGGAAGCTTAAATTTGACTTCAAACTTTACTGAACCTCTTGTTTTGATTGCAGGGGATTCTTCTTGAACACCGTGAGAAGGAGTTTGGTGACAAAGTGAACAACGCAGATGTTTTAGACGCCATTAAGAAGATTGTGCCAGTGAAAGAAGTGTAAACTGCGTTAGACAGAGAGGAGATACACTGATTTACAATAGAGTTTAGACATAATTAGCATTTTTAACTTGAGTCATTTGAGTTGCAGTCACAGTCCGTCCATTGATGACATTTAAGCTGAACATCACAGTATTGTCTTTATTTTACACATCAATTTACAAGAGGTAACTTAAGTCAAGCTGTGAAACAAATAATGGAGGACTTCTCAGTTTTTTTTTTTGCTTTACCTCTGCAGGGTTTTAGAAGCCAATGTTTTCTTGATGGGTATTAAAACAGGTGGCAAGGGAATTAAAAGCAGCTTTCTCATTCAGGAACATCCACTTATTTAAATCACTTGAATCCTTTAGAGAACCACGGGTGAACCTAAAAGCAGGATTACACAGTGTAATTATTATCAGACAGTAATATATTTTTAATATGTGAGTTACTTGTGTTTGCCTCTCCTCATCGGGCACCTCAGTGAGCTCCAAACGTGGTGGATAAGTGTGTGTGGTCTGTGTGTGTGACAATGACAACCTGACTCTAAACTCTTCAGTGAGAGGAGCTGGTTTGATGCTCTGACACATTCAGGTCTCAGACTCTGTCGATATGTTTAGAGGTATTTGTGGTGCCTGAAGCAGGCGTGGCTTTACATGTGTGAGATGGAGAGACAGGAAATAATTAAAGACCTCATCACTTACCTTCAATGTGTGTTTCTTTTTGGGCAATCGCCAAAACATAATGGGCTGGTACAACCGAAGGACACTCATTTTGATCTCCACTGTATCAGACTCTCATGCTTTCCTTTCTATTGGCCTTACAAACTTTACTGACTGAGTAATATCAAATAACAGCAGACACAATTGGACTTTACTGTTACATATTTTATTCTATTGCTCTGAGTAAAATACATTTCACATCAAGGAAATATATTTCAACACAATACAAAATGAAGGGAGGACACTGTGCACCAATACTGACTGAATGCTTGGGTGAATGTGAAATAACCAAAACATTCATGGAGTCTAACACAAACAGAGATTGTCTTTACATTTGTGCCTTCAGTATGCAAAGATTACACCATTTTTTCAGTCAAAGTTTAGAACGTGTCAGTTTCATCTTGTGCCGCAAAGTTCACTGCGATGTAAAAGTCTAGTTTGAGATCTTATTTTATACTCCATTAAAAAAAACATGACCTGTAATGTAATATTTCTGAAACATTTGGTGTACTGTTCAACTTAAAAAGGTCAAGGACTACTTTAGTGGAAAAAATATAGTTTTATATGTTTTGTATGAAAAAAGTCTGGCAAAGGTCCATATGATAAAGCTGAAACAAAAAGCTAGACTCTTTCTCTCCTCACTCCCGTACAAATCGTACCCGTCTCTTCTTTGGCAAGATCTAAGGGTGTGACGTGTTGTGGTGATAGAGTACCATCACACGCTGGGATACATGTTTGAAAATGTCCCTACATGTAGACTAAATTCCTCCAGTTTTGTTCTTGACACTTTTGCATCGCAGTCCCAAAAGCAGAAAAAAAACAAAGGAACAAATTGAGCAAAGAAAGCCACCAGACAAAGAATGAATAACATGTCAGTAACAAGATTATGGATCATTCAACATTATCCAGCTTCACAAATACAATCTTCAATATACATTTTAAAAGCTTTTTTTAAAAAGCAACAGAAATCTAAGCCCTACAGCAGCACAGCAAAGGTTTAATAGTGCAGTTTCAGCATCAGCAGGAAAACACCCCAAACACAACACAATGATTACGAAAAGCACAGACAGAGGAAAAAGGAGGCTGAGAAATCTGACTGTTGATATGAAAATATGAATGAAGGGTTAAAGAGCTGCAGAATGAAGAGTTTCATTCCAAAATTGACATCCATTCTTTAAAAATAAGACTTCCTTATTCTTAAAAGGGGTCACATCATGACACATCTTCATGACAGAGACGAAGCAATAGGTTGTTACATTTCTCAAGGATGATCCAGAGAGCACTTTGGAATTAAACCTTTCACTTCTACTATTGTATATAAACAATCATTGTCATTTCTGTCTGTGCTGAAGTTGAGTCATAGAAAAGATGTGCAGTTGCTACAGCCCCTCAACAAACTCCTTCAGTAAACTTTCAGAGGGTGGTTCAAATGAAATATAGGTGCTTAAAGGAGATTCATATTACAATCTGACTACTGTTTTATTTTTCATCAACACACACTTCACTTTACACAACACCAACTCATACTAAATGATCTGTGACGCTGTGTCCAAGGAGAGAAAACACTCCTCTAATCTGAGAACTTGATCACTCCAAAATAACTTCTCTCTCTGTTTTGCCTGTGAGGTGATTTCTGATGGATTCATCAACAGAGAAACACCCTGAAGTTAAAATCTTTAAAATGTCTCATGCATATGTGCTCAATATATTCAACAATGTACATATATCCTGTATATATTTTTAAATATATTCATGAAAATATACTTATTCTTACACAATCCAGACGTGACACTAGCTGCTATTTCCTCGCATACATCATCAACTCTCAGCCCAATCCTTCAATCAAGGATCCAGTACTTCAGCTGTGTCACACATTATTTGCTTCTTTCGTTTGGTACAATGTGAAATCAGTAACTGTAGTGCAAACAGATCTGGCAGAAAGCTAGCTGGCTGTTTTACATTAAACCCTGTATCTTTAACTTTCAAAGAGTTTAAAGCTCCTGTGGGGACTTGGTGGTGTGTGTTAATTTTGGTTTTACACCTGATTATTTGCTATTGTATATTTAGAGAAAATCTCCTCCAGCTTTCTTTAAACGGTCAAATCCATCACTCATAAAGACTGTTTGCTTTAGAGGATGTAAAAACTGTGGTTTCTGACACGTTTTGTTTGACTTTGACACCTACCCTGCAGCAGTGATTAGCAGCATAACAAAAAGCTATGAGCAAATACTTCACCTTTTAGCTGTTGGTCTCTTTTGCCTTTTTAGGTCATGATGAAGCATCACTCATCATTTCTGCTTTATCATGACTGGAGATGTTCAGAGGTGATTAATTTAAATGAAAATTTCTAGTGTCTACTTTTAAGGGTGATGATGTTTGTTTGCCTTGTCTACGAAACGTACACACCCAAAATTATAACCAGCTCGCTCCTCACTGGACCTTTAAACCCACTTGTGTTATTGATCAGTTCAAGTGTGGACAACATTGAACGAGAACAGCTTAACACTCCTCTGTACCTTCTGCACATGACTGTATTTAGATCACACTACATAAGGGAATCTTAGATCAGAGCACAGCCCGTCTCTGAACTACAACAACAAGACACATTTAAGTTTATTCTTCCACAACCATCAAACAAGCACTACCACCAACAATCAGAGTTCCATAAATAAGTCACTCATGATAGTGACCTGACTGATTTATAAAGTGATTTCAAGTGATGAAAGGCCTTAACAGGCTGCCACATCCATGGCATGACAGTACTTCATGTCTATAAAAATTACACTTTTAGTGTTCACTGGTGTACTACATGAACTATATGGCTGTGCTTGATGAACTTTTGCAGAGTCATTGCTGCATAATTCCTGTACCTAGCACCCCAACACTCGGTCTTGAAATACAAAGGGGCATAAGTACACTTGAAGGAGAGATGATGAGAGTAAAAGCTGCAATGGTTAACATGAAGTACAAGACAAAAAGGAGTTACTCAAAAGGGTTAAGACTACTTGGAGTTAACTAATCTGCTGGTTTTTCCGGTCTAACTAACACGCCAGAGTCACAGAGTAATTAATCAGACTTAACATACTATTTTTAGTGTGTAACAGCTTCAAATGTTTGAAACAAAATAACGAAATATTAACGAAACAAATGTGGAGAAGGTGCGGAAGAACTGAAGGCAAAGAATGTTACATTCAGAAACAATAACACAACTTACACTTAAGCACAAGCCTTCACTTCAACTGGAGTTACAAATGAGTCACCAGAGGACTTAAAACTTGCATGAACCTGAAAGTATCATGAAATACAGCTAAGTGAAACACAAATCGGTAACAATATTGACTGCCATCCTGTGGGCAGTTTAGACGAAAGGAAGACAGAAAACACATCACAACATGATAAAAAATAATAATCAGGAGTAGGTTGTATTGTTTAAGGAGTGCTATCTATGTACAGTGAGAGCTGTGCCACTGTGTTTCCTTCTCAAAGTGTTTTGTTTTCTCCACAGTGAATCTGCCTTTTTAAAAATGTCGACATTTAACACCTTTCACTGTTAAAACAAGGAGCAGCTCCAAAAATAAATGCAGCGGTACATGTAACAACAAAAGATTTGCATAAATAATTCTTGCTATACTCTCCAACAAGACAACAGATGTGTGTGTGTGTGTGTGTGTGTCTGTGTGTCTGTGTGTGTGTGCATATGTGGAGATGTGTTGGTCCTACAGGCCCTTGTTGAAGTAGACCCTGGTGGTTTCGGGACTGGTCTGTCGTATTCTCTCCTGCAGGTCTGCTTCCAGCCCGCTCACGCTCATTGAGCTACAAGAGAAAATGGTGAATATGATTAAAATACTGGAAAATGGTACGGTCTGAACTTGGTTGCTGGAAAAAAAAAAGGTTGTGGGTGTTTGTACCTTTTCTGTGGGAAGAGGGCGCAGCATAAAGGAGTGGCAAACACCAGGCTGAAAACAAAACAAAACAAGAGGGTGAGGACACATCTGAGGCAGTGTCTCTTTAAGTTATAGTCCTTTCATGTATATAGAAAGAAATCTACTTAAACCAAGAGTTTTTGGCTTACCAAAGGCCGACCAGGCCCACTTGGACAGGAGCGTTGAGGATTGGGAACCGCTACAAAATCAAAAAAGTAAAGTCAGTAAGTTTACAATTCTTCTGTATGACTTAAACATTTAGAGTATGAGTAACAAGCAGCAAATTGTTCTTTTCTCTGACTCACACAACACCAGCAGACCCAGTAAATCCACTGACTAGATAAACAAAAGGTGCAGTCTGCTTACCTTCATGAAAGCTCTTTTCTCCAGAGCATCCATTATAACAGGAGGGATTGCTGTGACAAAAAGAGAACAAGTTGTGAACAATCAGTCTGCACGAACACTTTCAATTGAGATACATTGACAGAATAAGACAGCTGATCATCAGTTTTATTTTACTCAAGAAAATAGATTTAGTCTTTACTTCAGTCTGGGTCTTAGTCTAACATCCAAAACTGAAGTAAAAGCCAGTGTCTCTGGTTTTTGGGTCACAGCAGGACAATTAAACTTGTAGGGAAATGCAACACTGACATATCTTCACCTTTCAAGTTGTTAGAGCAAACTCAAACAGATTATTTACACATCAAACAAGTACAGAGCTTAGTTAACATTCATTTTTCACCCTTTGGCTCTTTCTTTAGCTTCCATCACCTTTCATTGTGTTCTGAGACATCAATTTGGTAAACCATTATTAATTTCCACTTTCAAAGCAGATATAATGTCACAATTACCCATTGCTGGCACCGCCATGCCGATCCTTGACACCACAACCTGTGCGATAGCTTGCTTGGCAGCGTTGGCAGATTCCCCTAACCGGTTTCCATTCTCATCTGTCACAGGGATCCCGAACTTCAGCTCCCTGCAAGTGAAAATGATGCAAAGGTTGCCACAGCTGTCACAGCTTCAGTCTTTTAGTGAGCTAAAAGGTTATGAGTCTGACTGGAAACCTCACCTCTGTCTCATGAAGGGAATGTTGATACAGTTAGCAGCAGCAACAGCAGCAAAGGGCACAAACCGGCTGACGATTGGGGGGAGACGCTGTAAGGATCAGGGGCAAAATTGGACACATTTAGAGAAATTAGGTCTGCAGGACAGAGACTGGATACCATAGTCATTTTGATTGAGTTCATCTCATTGTGCACATGAACAGAAAGTATTACCGAAGCAAGAGACTTGAGCCCCAAGGCAGTGACTACAGCTCCAGTGGTAGCACTGACATAGGCTGCACCGAGCTGACTGCAAAGAAACAGATGCATGAGAAACTGATCACACATTTATACCCACTTCCTTTTTTTTTTACATTTTCACACTCACATCACAAAATGCTCTTATGAGGCAGAACACAAAAAACTGTGGTCATGAATCTGACAGTTACACCGGCGTGAGACATTTCCAAGTAGAGGTGCATCTGTTAGAGCTCAAATAATGCTTTGGGCCAAAATAAAGAACAGGAACATCCTGAAAAATAACAGTACAGCCCAGAAAGGCTTCAACACTCATTTGCATGGGCATGCACAATCTATGGATATTACTGGAAAGCAAGTTTCTTATTCCTCAAATACCCAGCATGCAAGTCTGCAGCAGCAGATGACTTTGTGGCATAAAGAAGATTATGCTACTGCGTGTCAATCTGAACAAACTGGGAGCTTGTAACCTTTGTCAGCATGAGTGCATGGTGACATGGGGCTGAGCATGCTTAACAGTGGGACGTAATACCGCCGTGAGAGGGGAGAGAGGACAGCAGCTCCCACACCATCCTTACAGACACTAGTTTAGAGGCATGATCTAGAGTGGGAGTGGAAGTGAGAAGTCCTCCCTACTTCACGGTCATGGGGGCGTCTCCGCTGCGGTTGGTGTAGTTGACGACAGCGTTGAACGACTGGTTAACCCACTGCCAGAACACCACAGCCGGCGTAGTCCTGCAAACACATGTAAACAACAAAAGTGTGTTTGAGGAAGTGACTTTTCATACAAAACATGGTACAAATCAAACTGCTGCTGCTTAAGCAATATGATTTTGGTGACTATGTAAAAAGCATTCTGTGTTTCCATGAACAATATTCCACATACATTTAAAAGAGCTGTACAGTCCATAGATTAAGATTTCTGGTCTTAACAGATAAAAAGTGCAACAGTAATCATTTCAATCACTTTAGTGTCCCCTTAATCTTTTCAGGTTTAGTCGCTGATTTCCATTTCTGTCAACTCAGCATTTTAGTTGAGCTGGTTTGCATAAGTGATACCAGAAGATATTGTTTGTGTAATGCAGCTGGGTAAACCGCAAAAATGCACACAGCTTGATATGTTTTCTGATTGCTATGAGTGTGAAATGTTAACCACCCAATCAGGCAGGTCTTATCGTGTGGAATCAAGCCACAAGTTAATCAACCAGACCAAAGATTATAGCCAGGATATAAGTTTCTGAGAAAAAAATATTCTCACCACAAGACAAAGAAGTGTTTTAAAGTGCCATCTTTCCAAATTGTTTTAAAATTCTGTACAAATGAACCCAACAGGGTTTTAGTATTCTTTCCTGAAACAAATCAACTTATTTCTTCCCTATTTTTGTTTGCATGTATTCCCTTTTTAAAGATCAACTAGATAGCAGCCACTAGTGGCAGTTTGTAAAAATGATCCCACTCAAACCACAAGTCTAATCATAAGTTAAGCTATGAACAGATTTACAATTCTAATTTGGGATTTGAAACATACTGAAACATTCAGTATGTTTTAATGCACAGTAAAGTGGAGCTGCAGTTATAGCTTGATTAGGGAAATAAGTTACATTTTTTTCTGTCCTAGTCCAAGAATATAAGCACCCAACAACAAACAATTTATGACCTGGAGTATTTGCTACATCAGTTGGATGTGCCCCCTTTCAGCGCGTGACTATTTGACCTTCTTCCATCTGACACAGTGAGTCACATCCTAAAACAATCAACAAACAAGTAAGCTAGAGGCTAACTGGTTGTTGATCAGACTGTGAAAACATTTGTGACCAGATCATCTTGCATTATTACACCAATCTCTCAAAGTTGCTTCAAATCAATGAACTGTTTCTACACAATATTATAATTTGGCTTCCGTGGTCTTGACTGACAAATAATTCATCAGTAGCTATAAGAGTGATGTTTTTATTCACAACCTCTGTTTTAATGCAGTTCTGTCTTGTATTGAGGTTAAAACTTGGAAACCATCTCATGTCCATTCTGTGTTCTGACCATCTGCTGATTTTTTGTTTTTTAATCATATCTTTTGTTAAGTAAATCAGCCAAAAGTCATCTCCTTTGAATAACACATTGAACCCTCTACAGTACCTGTAGAAGGTGAGCATGCAGCCGGTGATGGTCATGTTCATTGGCACCTGAGCAGACATCCGGCCAATCACAAACATCTTCTCTCCTGTGTCGGGGTGGAAGGCGGAGTCGTAGACGTACTTTGCTCTCCAGAGCTCATCCTCCGTCAGGCCAGGCCTCACAACCCCGGCTCTGAAAAGTCAAAACAGTGGAGTGATGTGGTATTTTACACATATACCTTAACTCAGAAAAAACATAAAGGAAGCTTTCTTGTGGATTCAACACCAAGTTGCTGCACAGACACATAAAAGGGATTACCCA
Organism: Thalassoma bifasciatum; assembly: GCA_008086565.1. Lineage (NCBI taxonomy): Eukaryota > Metazoa > Chordata > Actinopteri > Labriformes > Labridae > Thalassoma > Thalassoma bifasciatum. The sequence goes on from RPOG01001700.1 coordinate 46,094, forward strand.
CACTCTTGTTGCTCTTACTTACAGGGGAACAAATAAATCTATATATTATTACTAATTTTTACAAATAATCCCTCTCTTTTGATTTTTGGACCACTTTCATGCTTATTTTAATGAACCCTTTACAAAACCAAATCCTCATACACTTTCATTTATACACTGTGACATACATATTAATATTCCTTATTATCTTATCCCCAGAAACTCTACCTGTAGTTCTCCACAATAAGTCGGGCCTCATCCAGAGTTTCAGACGACAGCAGGACATTCCTGGGATCTGTGACCATGAAAAAGTGCTGGGCACGCCCCATAAATGTGCCTTGATCCCATCTTGGCTCCTTGATGTTGATGTTGAGGGGCAACTCTGCAGACATCCTTGCTTTCTCTGATCAATGGAAGAGATGAAATTTGTTTTGTCACTTTGCTTTTATTTTACCTTGGATAAATATATGAACTGCACGTGCTTTAAGTAATCTTTTTGAGTGACTAATCTAAAATGTTATTTATTACTTTTTTCTATTATTTATTTGATTTATAGCCAACAACAAAGAAAGATGGTCGTTTGTTCGACCTTTGGTATGGTTTGCAATACTCTGATCTATTTTCAAAATTTCTGAGGTCATCAGATTAGGGTTACTAAAACCACTGATAAAATTTTTGTGATTAAAAAACCTGGGTTACAAAGTTAAGCCGCTTCTGCTCTATTAATACCTCTAAATATCACTACTGCAGTAGAGCGCTGCATCGAGGGGAAAACCCTCAATGAACAGCAAACATCCCAGTACAACTCAAGGAAAAACCCCAATAGACTGGTTTATGGCGTTCTCATGTTCTACTTTTAAATAACTTTTGCTACATAAAACCAACTGATACAGGACAACAGGTTTCGATGTATTGTTCTCACATATCAAATTTGAGGTTTGGCAGCTTCTTTGAAAACATGACACTGATGCTATCAGGCATGTTTGACTTATAACTGTGTGAGTGAGATAAAGAAAACAAAAATCTAAACTGGCCTTGTAGGTGAGGTGAGCATTTGTAGTGTGTCGATTTTGGGCAACAATGAATGATTATAATATTATAATGAAAAAGGAGCTTTCTGATCATTCTCTTACTTCATCATTTGTTTGCAAAACCCCCATAAATAGTAAAAGATGCTCACTATGGCTGCAGTGATGGTAGAATGATCAATCTGAGTACAATGTATGGCCAACAAATGTTTGAACTGTTTGGTTAATTCACTAGGCAGATAAGTTACAATTTATCGCTGAAAGCTTCTTAGAAGTTAGGTTTTGCCTCTTGTTTTGATTTCTGATAATACATAAAGACTCACTGTTGAGTTGATGCTGGCTGAATTGTTATTACTCAAAATAAGTTATCTAGAGCATGTCACTGCAAACTCTGGGAGAATGTAATATTTTTCATGATAGCACATATCATGGAATTTATGGTTTATTTCTAATTTCTCTGTGTATTAATACAGAAAGTAAGTGTTATATTTAACCTCATAACTTCAGCATTTCCTCAAAACCAAACAGAAAAAAAGGGAAAAGTCTTAGTTAAAGGTCTATTTATACAATAAGAAGGATGAAATTATATACATTGGCAGACAGTGGTTGAGCACTTCTCATACCAGAGTTACCAAACACTCCAATGTTGGAATCCATCACTCGGCAGACAACTTTAACATTTGACACCTGTAAATATTCAGTAAGCTCACAGGTGACACTTGAATTGTTGAGTAAGGAATCTAAGTCATGACAAGAATGTCTGTGATGATGTAGGTAGGGGTGCTGAGTCTATGTACTGCTCAGGTCATAACCTACCATTATCACCTCCAGTAAAATCTAAGGACTTAAAACTCTGGAAATAAAAATGAGAACATCTCCAGGACAAACAAGGGCAAAGTAACAGCTGATGTGGGAAGTCAATGACATTTGTTCTGTTATATTTGCCTTGAACAGACACAAAGTCCCAATGTCGTTTTATCAATTTTATTGTTGTTCTATTCAGCCTGAAATTTAATAACTGAGACATTTAAACAGCTTCAAATAGTCACTTTGTAAGTAGCTAATCGGTGAAGTAGCGTGACACACTGTAGCAGATGGGACTTGGTGAAGTCACGACACGTTGCCGGTTGCAGTCTGCAAACCGCAGGTGTTCTGTTGAAAAGTGCTTCCAACCGAGATGTGCTACTAAGCAGCTTCGCGCATGCGTAGACTATAATACTGTCCAGTCAGCCGTTTGTCCTCACCATGGACTGTATGGTCCTCACTAGGAACATCATTGCTTATAAATATAGAACTAAGACTTTTTAACAGTTTTTCAAAGCATGGCTCTTATATTTTGACAGTACACATATAGTTCACAGTAGTATTTGAGTTGTGATTACATACTGGCAGAATTACTGTAACGGAATATCAGTCCTCTACGTTACGTTTCTCTCGATATAATGTTCTCTTTTTTCAACTGTTGACACATCAGTTCGTCATTCTTTTAAGCTAAACCTCCCGTGGTTAGTCGTGCAAAACCAGTAGAAAATAAGTTGGAAGCCAGCGCCATCCATTCCTCAGTACCACTTTTATCAAAGTAGCAGAACTTGACGGAACACCAGCTAACGAGCCCAGCTAACGTGTAGCTAGATAGACCACAACACTGTAGATGCAATACGCACTTGAGCAAAACTTAAAAATTGAAACACATAACAGCTTCAACTACACAAACTACATTGGGAATGTCAACCAACAACGTTTTCGTGCAATCAAACGAACCACTTTGTCGCTCTGTCTGTAAACTAACGTCTGATAACCAGCTAGCCAGGTATTTCACAAGCTAGTCCCTCCAACATGCTCGCGCCTCCAGCAGCGCTGCGAGGACACATGTTGGGCACGAAGTAGGCGTTGACTTAAGTTTTGATTTTGTTGTTGAGATAATTAAAGGTTTTCAGCCAGTCAGCACAATACATACCTGTTTAGCTTCCTTTGATTTGAAAATGTGTGACCTCTCAATATCACAGCACCATCGGGTGGACCTCTGCTGCCTTCTGGTACCACTGGATAAATCGTAAATCTCATCTTCATCACGACTTCGCTAGGAGGTAAAAGGGAAAGGAGCAGATCCCTTCTTTTTTTTAACCAGAGTGTGCTAAACTGTTTCCCTCAAAGATGTTTTTTCAACTACGACGTACCGTATATTTATGAAATTACTCTATATATCACACCCTAACGACCAAAATATCGATGGTTGTCTTCACTCCTCTACTATGTACGGTTTGTATCACTTTTCAACAAACAACACAAAAATTTTATTACCAGTTGCCTGACTTCAGCTTTAATTTGAAGATAAATGGGTCAAATAAGGCCACTTTCACGATTGAATATGCATTATAAATGTTAGAATATAGTTATCCGAGCTTTATTGGAGCATTTGAAAGCAACACTTTCACGTGACTCACCGTGGGCGGTGTTTGTCATGGAAGACATGAGTCGCTGGAAACTTGGGCGTGGGAGGCGAGGAGCTCATGATTGGTTTGAAAAAAAGGACCGGCCCCGTTACAATTTATTGTTTTATTGCTCTCTGATCTAAGAATTGTGTTTTTGCAGAGCACTGAATTACTTATGAGCTCAAGTTGACCCAGCTGTTTAAACCTGAGCATCAATTTAAATTATCCTAAAGAAAACTTTTGGTTGGGTTTGGCAGCGTTGCAAGTGACCATAAGAAGGTTAACACACTTTTGATATTATCTGACATGGTTTCTACCAGTTGAACCACTGTCTCAATATACCCCAAGGCATTTGGCTCAATTTACCCTACAGCCACCACTTTGTAACACAAAACAAACAAAAAAAGCTGAGTACATCAACGAGTATGTACATTTTTAGATTTGCATTTTCGCAATAGGCATTAGCTAAGACCTAAAAACTTTTACTTTGACAAGCAAAAAACATTTTTTAAAAATTATTATTATTTTATTTTATTTTTTTTGGTAAAGAAAACATACTTTGCCATTACCATGCTTGACTCATTCACAGGGAGAGCAAAATGGAAAATGCTTGTAGGATTTATGGTCATATGACAAAAAATGTCTACCATTGCTACATTGATAAAGGGGTGGGTCAACTTTCCCAGTGGCTCAACTTACCCCAATCTCCCAAGTGTGAACAAGAAAACTTGTAAGTGGATATTTCACCTTGTTCATAAACATGGTAGCTTATTACCCAAAATAAAACTTTTAGTGCGCATGAGATTCCATTTTATGCTTAGAAAAACAAATATGTGGGGGCGAACAAAGAGGAAAAACTCGTGTTAATTTTTCCCCCCTCTTCCTTTAAACTGCCATCAAAATGTTGATGTTGCTGTGCCTGTTTCCCAGATATTCAAAACTGAGATGATCTCCATTGATTTTACACGAGCGACCACATGGTGGCATTGTTTGCCTTTCCCATCGTCAACTTGAAGCAAGAGAGTAAGTTACCAGGGTCATTTTTCATCAAGCACCTGCCTGAAATTTCAGCTGAAATTCTTGGCTCACTTATCACACCTCGTTCATTTGAGGTCAGCGCTACATTCATCTGAGTCAGGGTCACTGTGGTGTTATTGTATTTAATCATCACTAGTCCTAATAGCCTCACAAAGGCAGGGGATTATGTCAAAGGCTTACACCTCTAGATAATGGTCACCTGGAAAACAAATGAGGTGGCACTAATACCACGGCTGTCCGATAACGGTGCGTCAGCGAGGCGCACAGGTGAGAGTCTGTCCGGGTGTACTCAGCACAACATGGACACAACAGGTAAGACTTTCACACTTTGTGCACTTTGTTTAAACTGTAGGTGTAAAAAGCTGCTGGTGGTTAAAAGAGTTGATAGTGATAATACGGAACATTGATGCGTGTAGTGTAGCAAAATGCTAATTTTTACAGCAATGTAAAGATGTCGACAACTGTTTGGGAACTTCAACAACTTATACATAAATAGGAGAGTGGACTGTACATATAGGCCATTGTTATTGTTTACCATGTCTTCGTCGCTGTCCATGGTTCTGAATGACAATAGATTCAGTAAAACAAGGACTACCATACTTTCGAGTTATCCAATGCTCTAGTGAATCGTGTAAAAATGATTTTGTTTTGATTTTTACCATCTTTATTCCTTGAGCCTTCATTTTTCACAGCATGTTCATTTCACCACAGATATCCATTTAATTAAATATGACCCAAGGGGAATCACCATGCCCTGCTGATCTCTCTGTACACTGGACCTCTCTCTCCTACCTGGAGAAGGAGAAACAGACACCATGGGCCATGCTGAGACTGATCAAGAAACTGGACTTAATTGTGAGTCATTTTTATCTTCCTTGATCAACAGAGGACTAAAGGATTTTTGACTCCAGTCAGCAGGGGACGACAACTTTTTAGCCTCCTTCAGTAAATGAGGATGTTTTTTGTTTGATTTTTCTTTTTTCATATTTTGTCATTTCTGTTTGGGATTAATTCATGAAGCATTATTTCTAACCTGAAAATGCATACAGAGGACATTACCCAGAGCTTTGTGCCTTCCCCGCTCCACTGGGAACCAAATCCTGTGATTTTTCATCCAGTTTAGGCCAGCAGGAGCAAAGAGGCCTGTGTCCTCCATCTTTACCAAATCTCAGGCTGCACCTCTTCAATCCTCTTGACAGCAGACCCCAGTTATCCTCCTGTCTGGATGACTAAGGGAAAAATTACCCTACATATAGCATGGCTCACTCCTCTCACCCCTCTGGCTGGAGCGAGATGACAAATGGAGGCGGGCACCCCCACTTCCAGAGTGGAGCACAGGCTGGGGGTTCCCACAGCGCCACGCGCTATATGCTGAAGAAGCAACATCGCCACAGACGCAGGTCCTCTTCGCCAATGGGGAGGGTCATCCTCATCAACGCACCTGTTGATGGTTGGTCAACCATGTAATAACTTTTTCTGTTAGCATTCACTGCAAAAAGGCAGCCTTTAAGACAAGGAAAAACATCCAAAAATTAAGGGTATTTAACTTAAGCTGAGCAAAATTACCTGCCAACAGAACAAGAAAAGTTGGCTTGTCCAGACTTTCCAAAACAAGTAAAATTATCCAAACTCAATTAACCTAGAAATACTTTAAAATCAATCATTCCCACAAATAAAAAGTGCATTTTTCTTGATACAAATGAGAAATATGTGATGATTTTTCTAAAAATGTTGACAAAATATTCTGATATAAAGTAAATTCTAGTACCATTATTTTGATAAAATGATACATTGGAAATAAGCCATTCTAAAAATAAGTAAAACTAAATCAATACAAGATATTTTTGCTTGTCACAAGCAAAATAAAACCTGTCAATGGAAGAAGTAAAGTTCTCTTGGTAGAATATCTTAAATAAGGCATTAGATCTAAACTTCATTAGATAAGAGGGATGTTGAAAATGACTGGCTCTCAGTTAGCTTCTGATGAGTCAAATGGAACATTTGAAGAAAGAAAATGTTTGTTTGTTTTGTGAATCTTTTGTGTTTTCAGGAGGAGATGACAGTGAGGACATTCACACAGTGACAGTAGATAAAAGTCCAGATGGGTGTTTAGGTTTTAGTGTCCGTGGAGGCTCTGAACATGGACTTGGAATATTTGTCAGTAAAGTGGAGGATGACAGCTCTGCAGGTAAGCCTGTCTTTCTCTTCTCATTACAAATTAAGCTGAGGCTTAAGCATGACTACACCTGGGCATTTGCTCCCTGTTTCTGTGCAATGTTTACACTTGTATATCATAATGAGTCCCACCTCTGTGTGCAGCGCAGGCTGGGCTGACTGTGGGTGATAAGCTGGTGGAGGTGAACGGGGTCAGCCTGGAGAGCATCACCATGAGCAGTGCTGTGAAGGTCCTGACAGGGAACAACAGGTTGAGGATGGTGGTGAGACGGGTGGGGAAGATCCCCGGCATCCGCTACTCTAAGGAGAAGACCACATGGTGAGGCCAAAATACAAATACAAACATGGCTGTAGAAATATTCTCCTACGTCTAAACTACCTGTAAATGTTTTTCCACGTATTACTTACTCAAACATCTGCTCCAAACTTTAACTGTGCACAGCTTATACAAGCTCATAGTTCGCTTTTCATGGCTGTCGTTTTGTGAGGCCTTGACACTAGTCGACAGCTCAAACTGGTTATCTTTCTTTTGGGATATTCTGTATCTTGGTTTCATGTGGCAGCAGTGGATGGATTACCGCTGTGACCTTTATGGCTTTTTGATTAACTGATACTGACAGGCCTGACCTCAGCGGAGAGAGAAGAAAACAGTGTGTGGGAATGTTTTCATGTGTGCATACCAGTTCCTGCTTTCATGTGTGTGTGTTTGTGTGTTTGTGTGTATGTGCAGGGTTGATTTGATTCACCGGCGGATGGTGGTGGAGGAGAGTGGTCACACGCCGTCAGAGGCCAGTTCAGACAGCGCTCTCCGCAGGATTGTGCATCTCTTCACTACATCAGATGATTACTGTCTGGGCTTCAACATCAGAGGAGGCAAAGAGTTCGGACTGGGAATTTATGTTTCTAAGTATGAAGTTTTAGATATGTTCAGCCAGTGTTCATGTTATTCTTAGAAGGGCTGTTAGGATCAAAAATTATACATCAATGAACAATTATTCAGAGCAGCGCAGTGTGTATATGCAACAGAACTTAAATTTAACTGAGGAGTGAAATTCATGAAAGACAAAGAGGGCTTTCAGAGGTATGAAGTGTGCTATTGTGATTTTTTTTTAAAGAAGTTTAACTAGTGGAAGTGAGTGAAGAAATTGAGCTCTATATAACACTAAACATCATATTTCAGTCAGAAAATACACTTACTTTCTGGTCAGATTCAACAGACCTCCATTTTTACAGTTTGCATTAAGGTGACTAATCTTCCTTTCCCACTTTCTTTAGATTGGACCCTGGTGGGCTTGCAGAGCAGCATGGCATCAAAATGGGAGATCAAATTCTTGCGGCGAATGGTGTCAGCTTTGATGATATCACCCACAGCAATGCAGTGGAGGTCCTGAAAAGCCACACACATGTCATGTTGACTATTAGGGTGAGAGCCTAACACAGTTCTGAAAAAAAGAGTGAATGATGAGCTTACACTCATTTACTCAAAAGAAACACAGTCATATGAGTGGGTTATGAGCACCGATGTTGTGAATCGCCCCTTGGATGTGTAAGTACTGTGTTCAAATAATCAAATATTGCAGGTTAAAGTTTCCCCTTGTCTCTGAAACATCCTTTGTTCAGTGTTTTATATCAGAATGAATTATTTGCTCTGGTTTAAACATGGCAATCGATTGTGCGTTTTACGTTCTGTGACACAATAATAAATGCTACAGCATGTTAAACAACACCGGCTCCTCTCAGGACAGGAGTGCAGCAGAGCAGACAGCTGGCTCGCAGCCCTTTAATTTCTTATGTGTGTCTGTTTGCGCATGCATGCATGTGTGCCACTTAACCTCTGTCATTTTTAGAGAAAGGCAGTGTGCATGTGTGTGTTTGTGTCTGTGAATGGGCACATGCCTGTCGTGCAGTGTGATAGAGTGTGTGTACTCTCTAAGCTCGCTAACATCGCTGTGTGCTCATTTTACTCCTCTGATCTCAAGTTCCACGTGCGAAAAACAGCCAGGACTGACGTTCATTATTCAAAGGCAGTGAGGGATCAGGTTATAATCAACAGAAGGCCTAAATTTATGTCTTCCTTCTGTCCTTTATCAGACTCATGTGCTTGACACAGTCACACATAGTAAAGCAAGGATTTGCTTTTGATTTGTGACCACACCGTCACTGCCCAGGTTCATTTGTTATTTATTCTTGGTGGGTGTTTTTAGATCACAGCCCTTTGTTACAACAACCCCTAAAGTGGAGGTGTTGTACTATTTCTAATGTTTTATATTGTCCCTCTGACAGCTTTGATTGCTTTGATAGGTTTTCATGATTAGTAGTTAAAAAAATCTTCTTTTGTGTCATTCCACCCTCTGTCTGAAAAGCTTGATTTTGGCTACTGTCTCTTTAAGCCCACTCCAGTAATCCAGAGCCTGGCAGTTTGGAAGCCTCTTTCCCAGTTACCAAGCAAGAAAGTTGTATTTCTCTTTTAAAAGACAAATTTTCCCTGGAGATTTGAGCAAACCTGTGTGAATCTCACTGAATTCCTATTTGACTAAAATACTTATTTAATATTGACATCTGGTATTGAATTTCTGGTGTGAAAGAACTCAAAGTAGAAGATGATAATATATCAGGAACGTTTCCTGTGTACAAGTGAATAAAAATGAGCTGAAAATGTAGGTCCCAAAGTAAGTAAGTAATTTTGTTTGTGAGTTTGTAATAAAGCAGATTTTTTTTTTCATCACTTCAACAGGAAGCTGGGAGATACCCTGCATACAAGGAGATGGTGGCAGAATATGGCTGGCTTGACAAACGTAGGTGTTAAATTGAACAATAACTTTTTTCAAGATAGGGTTAGAGTTTAGAACAAGTTTTTTAAGAGAGGATAATAAGTTGACTGTATGGCACATTGTGGCTATATTTGGAAGATTTTTATTTCTGTTATCATGTGAAAAGCCACATGCTTAACGGAATTTCGTAAAATAAAAACCTTGGCTACATTTATGAAGTCTGCTTACTAAACCTCAGATGTTCAATGTTTTCACAGGACTGAGATTCCTTGTTTCTCAGTTTGTTTTGAGTAAAACTGAACACAGCTAGGGATTAATTCAGTCTACTCCAAGGCAGCTCAGTTTTCTGGATCAGTGCATGACCTGACATCTAGGTCAAGATGCTGAGTCATTTTGGAGTTTCATTACAGAAAAGGAAAGAAGAAGAACTTCTGGCTCATTTTTTTGCCCCTAAACTTTGGAGGATTCAGAACACTTGGGGGCAAAAAGGTTTAATACAAACAAAGAAGACTGTGTCGAAAAAAGAAAAGGAAATGAAGCTTGTGTAAACCCAAAACGTAATCATCTTATAACCTAGTTGCTTTATCTATTTTTGTTGTTGTTGTTTAAGGTTTTGCTCTTGCACAGAGACACTGAAAACACACTAATCTCTATAATTTTCTAATCTTGGTTTTTATCCCACAGTGGCAAACGGAGGCCCCGCACCATCCTCCCAGGGTTCAGACTCCAACTCTTCCGCCTCTTCCTTATCCTCTAGCACCCCCCTCAGCTCCCTCAGTGGTCTCTCCCAGATCCTCTTTCCTCCCGTTTTTGGCTCTGGGATGGTAGACGTTGCCATCTCCACAGAGGACCGCTCAAGACATCCAAGCATTACCGAGAGAACTGCTGAAACCGCCATACAAACTGACCCCCACCCTCCGAACAACCTGGACCACCCTTCATCCAACGGGTCATACCCTGACAGGCTGGCGGCCACAGAAACCAGTCGGACTATAGGTGCCACGGTGCTGCTGAAGGATACGGTCATACGTGGAAAAGGGGAAGGGCCAAGAGAGATGGGAGGAGCTGGGGAAGGAGGGCGAAGACGCTCGAGGACGCTGTCGTCAGGGGACCAAGAGTTAGAGAAACACTCACCTAAAACAGCAGCACTGATGGCGCTGAGCAAACCAAGGAAGCCAATCAGACGCTCTCAAAGTCACATCACAGTGTCAGGTGAGACCTGCAGGGTGACTGAGGCTTTAAGGAGGATAATTCTGAGAATGTGGGTGCTGTCGGGACTTTGGTTTGGTCTCTCACACAGTTATCTATTCTTTTCTTTTAGGATTCCTAAAAACTGAACTGTACTATTGTATCAATCATCAAATTATGTTACAATAACAACTCATAATCATACTCCTCTCAAGAGGAAGGCTGAGGAGAAAAGATGGTCCTTACGATGTTTTTAGACAATCAGTCATTGGGCCAGATCCTGTATGAAGTAGTAAGCAGTTCCTCAGGTTAAGGGTACCTACCTAAAAGACAGCAGTATGTAAAATGAACTACTAGAAACACAGTATATAATATGTGAGATCAGTTGTGAGAGAAAGAAAATCTGATGATCTCAAGCACTCATGGTCAGGGAGATCTTGTTATCAACATGAAAAGACTCAAATAATCAGAAATGTGCATGAACCCATGTTATTATGATTTTCTGAGATATTTTGTAGCAATGGGAGAAAGATTAAAAAAAAAAAGATGTAAGAAACTGTCTTAATGTGTTAAATATTCCAGATACTGGGGGAAATGAATAAGTTCTAATCCAAACAACCAGAGACACAGAGCTAATTAGATATTCTCTATTTCGAAGCAAATAAAACTACAAGTCTAGTTTTTACAAAAAAAAAACCCAAAAGTTTCCATAGTTTGCAATGCCTGATCATATCTTTTTTCAACTTATCATCATCAGATCTTTCATCCACACTACAGTATTGCTCCTGAAAGTGTGGTATCAGTCAGGCTTTAGTGCCGTGGCTGTTGGTGAAAGCAGAGGCATCATCTATCTCAGTTAGGACAAACTTTTCCAGGATCTCAACACGGTGAGAATGGCCGTCAGCGCTAGATCCGAATCTTTCGCTCATATTTTCGACAGCATCTGAACCCACCGTGTAATGAGATCCACCCTGACAGCCTCCTGAGATCCTCCTGCAAGGCATCAGTCAGTTTAATGACCCCTCATCCCTCCATCACTCCAGGTGGTGAAGAGGAACATCTAACCTCGACTTGGCTCATTTCAACTCCAGACAGAATTTGTTCAAGAGCACAAAGTTAACTCAGACTCCTGATTAATCTCTGCCCTTTACTCTCAGCTGTTGAACCTCTGTGAGAAATGAATAAGAACATGCATACAAAGCAATATCCATCCAGGCCTGTTGAGTTATTGGGCTTTCCTTTTTAATTTATCCCACTCATTCATACCACCAGGACCAGGACAGGGGCTTGTGGCAGAGCCCAGGGCTGATTGGACATTTGTTATGTAAGCTTTGGCTCCGTGATATCGTGTCCTCAATAGATGGGGAGGGTGAAGGGGTTAGGTTGGTGTAGCTGCAATTCATCAGTATTACTGTGTTACTTTTCACGGAGGCAGATTTACGGCAGAGAACAGAGGAGCTGACTGGAAGAGAAATGAACAGTCTGTACTCATCGCGGAGAGCGTGAATCACACTCCTTTATTGGCTAACAGTTAAACAGGGAGCCGGGCAGAGCTAATGAATTATGTCTTCAGCTCCATACACAGAGATGCAGATTGTTCTGTTCTTCCCGAGGCACCTGTGATGAAAGGTTTTCATTTAACAAACTATAGCTTCAGTGTTAAATTGATGATTTCATTTACACAGCACCCCTCTTTAAAAAACAATGTTTACCGATGATTTCTATTAAACTCAAACACAATACAAACATGTCAAAACAAATGAAGGTCAACAGAAAGCTTGATATACAGACACAGGTGTTTGATAAAAAGGAAACAGATGGATGGACTTGTACTTATGGAGCACTTCTTTTGTCTGCTCAGCACTGCTCATCAGTCATTTCCATCTACAAATCTCTTCTTAAGACAGGTGTTAGAATCCAGCATCCATTACAAATGCCATGATTATTTCTTTAGATGGCTGTTTGCAGTGTTTCTAAGTGTAGTGCATATACTGTCCCTTAAAAAATGAGCAATAAATTAATAATTTTTCAATTACGCTACACATGCTGCTGTCGAGAGATTTGAAACTCAATATTTTTGTCTTTTTCCCCAACCTTTAGAGGAGAGAAAGAAAAAGAAGAGAAAACAGAAGGAGAAGCAGTCTTCAGAGGGTAAAACCAACCTGCAGAGATCTAAAACCTTTGTCAACCTGTTGTTCAAGAAAGACCGTAAAGAGAAGAGTCACTCCAAGTCACCATCTCGTCATGCAGACAAAGGTGAGGGAAAGGTCACAGTTCTTTGTGTGACTTTTATGTTGTTTTATGTCTTTTTAAAGTAAAATTCTGATTAAGAAAAACCTTTTTTGATTAACTTCATCTGGTCAGTGGGTGTTGCTACAAGTGTATGAGGTAGTGAGTTTATAACTTTAAAGATTTCTGTCCTTAGATAAAAGTCAAAGTTCTTGTTTCATCATAAAGAGACTCTTTTTGAGTTATAAAATCTTCACCACTGCAACATTATCTGTGTCACTGTCTACATGAGTTTGTGCTTCATCCAGGTGATCACATGACAAACTTGCTATGTACCAGAACTGGGCAAATTCCATTAGTAAAAGCTGAACATATCTCCTGCTGTCTACAGGTTTCATGTGCATCTTGTATGAATCATTATTTTACTTTCTGTCTCAGATGAGGAGCGAGGTCGCCCTTTCCAGCTCATGGCTTCTCCCAAAGAGTCCCGTGCTGGTATCAAAGACAGCGCTCTGCTGCCTCGACTGGAGACCCTGCAGCACGTGGAGAACATGGCCAGGAGGCTGCTTATCCAGGATGAGGTTGCTGCTGTGATGCGACACTGTCAGCGGGTGAGTTTCTGATCTAATATGTACCATCTGTAACACCTCAGTGACTTCCTCCTGTTTGTGTTTTTATTCTTCCTCTGAATGAGAATCAGCCGGACTTCTCACTGGCTCTATGTGTCACTGAGTGTCCTGTAGTGACAGATCTGTCTGGCAGCAACGGTGACAAAAGACGGATTTGGCCTGTCATTTATGATCAGGATCAAATATCAGACATCCTTTGATCCGCTTGGCTCCCTAAACCCATCTCACACTCATTGGACGCTTTTTGGGTGATCAGCTCCTTGGCCAGTCCTTCAACCAAGGCTGAAGATATTTAACTTTTGAATAACTGTAACTTACCTGTCAGAGGTTCCTTCATCAAAATTATTATGACTTCTCTAAAGATTGAAGTTTTACAGAGACTGATGTTAGAAAATCTGAAGCTGTCAGTCTTAAATGTGTGTCAAATAGGAGCATCTACATTTCCCATCTAAATGTCATACAATAGACAGAGATTTCAAACTTCTTTCAAAGCTTCAACCTTAAGTTTGCGATGCAGACATTCTGTCCAAAATATGTCTTAATCTAATCCTGCCCTCAGTTTTTATCGGAGAATGTGGTTGAGGAATTAGTACGCCCACTTTTGGCAATCTTGGACAGGCCAGAGAAACTGCTTCTTCTCAGAGAAATAAGGTGAGATGCATAATCGTGCCAGTACAATCTCATACTGTTCCATAGTCAAGGTGCATTTTTAAATGTTTGTATCTCACTGATCATATCTGCTGTAGGATGCTGATACCGACTGCTGAGTTGGGTCGCTTTGACAGCATGGTCATGCCCTTTGAGCTGGAGGCATATAATATTCTCAAGAATCGCTCTGGTAAGCAGTCTCATCTTTTTATGATGTAGGTCAGTATAAATATGTATTTTCTGTATGTTTGACTGATAGAAAACAGTTAGAACTGCAGTTTCTTAGGAGAGATATTGAGAAATGAAAGGGAAAAGCAGTGAGATATCCTCACTTGTTTATTTCTCTGTAGCCCGTTCTCCAGCTCTGCGCTCCCCTCGCAGTGGAACCCCTCGACGTCACCTCATCACCCCAATCCCAGGTACATCAGCTTCCTCCTCCTCTCACACTTTCGCTCTCTCACTCTCTAACCTGACCTCTGTTCCCTAACTCTGTCTGCTTTCTGCCCTTTCTCTAATCCCCGAGGAAAATGAGAAACATGAGGGGCTTAAACCTCTCCTCTCACCTTTTGTTTCTTTCTCCCACTCTTACTTTTACTCCCTGGCTTCACTTTCCTCCTGCCCTCTCTCATGTCTGCATCACCAAACCGAAACACATGCCTCCACAGAGCATATCCCGTCTCATTCCCACCTCCTGACCTCAAATAAAAAACACACTCACACACACATTGCTGTGACCGGTCTAAGCTCAGGTTTCCTGTGCCTGTGCTGAGGCAGAGGCTTATGTTTCATCTCTGCGGCCAGCTGAAAGGACGGAGACGTGCCTGCTGGCCGGTGTGACACTTTAACAATACAGAGATGCTTTTAGTCTCTTCTTCATTCAAGAGTCATCAAGTCACAATCAATACGGCCTCACCGTAGAGGACTGCAGCCATCTCACTTTCTAAAGTCACAAGTTAGAGGTCACAGGGTCAGAGCAGACAGGCCTTCAATGAAGTGTCAGGACTTTGGAAACAGAGACTGGATGGTTTTTCCTGATTTAAAAGGCAGCACAGATCTCCTGCAGAGATAAGTAACTAAAGAAAACAGGACGATGAGAGTCTATTTGAGCCCCACAGATAAAGAAATGGACACTGCCTGTCTGTCTATAAATGATGACAGTAGTATCTGCAGATGCTTTCAGGAGCTCTGATAGAGACCTTTGCTTATGCTGTATTATTTCTTGTTTTCATGCTTTCCCAGACTTCAGGGGTGGTTTCCACCTGCAGCCGGTCCAGGACCCTCTCCAGGAGCGTCAGCTGGTTGATGAATTGGAGAGGTTACGTTTCTCTGGCCAACAGACCGGCCATATACCACCATCCCGAGGCTTCACCCCTCTGCTGGATATACCTGTTGACAACTACACCTCTTCCACTCTGCGCTCCCGTTCCCTGAGCCCCTCACCCACTTACAGCTCCGTCCTTACGAGCTCCTCTCACAGCACCCAACGTGGGCGCCAACCCCATCGCTACCCTGACAGAAGAGAGAACGGGGCAGCGAGGTATGACGAGGTCTCCTTATTGTCTGTGTCTGACCGAGGAGATGTGTTTCCTGAACGCGGGAGGTCGCCTGTGAGGAACGGCCATGGGAGAGCGAGGAGGGAGGCGAGCCCTGACAGCATAGATAACAGACGGAGCAGGCAGGAGGGCTACACAGAGGTCAGCATGCGTGTTCCCTCACAGCGGAGAGGGAGAACCCCGCTCGCTGGAGTGTTTGAGCAGCAGGGAGACAAGAGTCCATCCACAGGAAGAGGGAGCAGTCAGCAGGTTAACGGGCATTCACAAAACGGTCACAGTGTGACGCCTGAGGAGTATGAAATTAAGACTTTGACTATTTCCAAGGCCAAGCAATCACTTGGTAAGTACAAAACAGAAAAACGTGTTTTTCTCTTTTAATCAGTTTGAATTTAATCTTTGTTTTGATGCTTCTCAATATGCTGGGATGCTCTATGAGTGGATATTAACTAAACAGAAAAAAACCATGCATTTCAATATTCATGCATCCCATGTCCTTAAGCTCACCAATAGAGGGCAGAATCTTACTTTTTTTCCAAACCAAAAAGGATTTGGAAGAGTGAACTGAATGAAAAAAGTGAAAAGAGTATTTTCTCAAACAGACTGGTAATAATATTGAAGCCCTTTTCTGACTGGAAACTCTTATCTTTATCAATAATTTTTACATTTCTGCAGGAATTAGTATCTCTGGAGGAGTGGAGTCCAGAGTCCAGCCAATGATAAAGATTGAAAAAATCTTTCCAGGAGGAGCTGCATCTACAAATGAGGCTCTGAAGGTGGGCAATGTTGGTAGAAACACATAGAGACACTACTATACATTTATTAAAAGGCGTTAAAGGTCTTAAAATATAAAGGATGGCATTAGGATTCTTTGCCTCCAGGTAAAACCACAAAAAGTTCATCAAGTCAAAAATAACAGCCTATTCCCCATGGTTTATGAAATGTTCTTTAATTCATTCATAAATCCCTGATTGCAAAGCACATTTGACTTCCTCTCCTTGTTGTAAGTACCTGTCAGCCCCCTGGCCTGTGTTTATAAGTTGTTGCCATAAGTCAGTGTGTCTATGACGGCGAAGTTGAATGTGTGCAATGAGGAGTGAAGAGATGATGAGTGGATCTCTGTCTCAAGTAGCCCGTTACCTCCATTATTAATGAGGTACACAGGTGCTGGTCCGTTAATGTATTGGTAATATATCGACTGCACAGTAACTTAACAATCATCTGTGATCTTGGCCTTGTTCATTTAAGCACACCTGATACACTCAGTCACTACAGGCAACCACAGGCTGATTCTTTAAGAGTCGACACCAGCAGCAAGATACTGAAAGGAAATGTGTCCTTTAGACGACTAAAGCAAACTTTGAGCCAGTTATTTCTGCACATAAGTGGTGTCCTCAAGTATCTGCTCAGGATTTCAAATGTGAAAAAAAACCACGACGACACATGCATACATCATGCCAGCATAGCTAAAAACAGACTCATAGTGTCAAACACAGATACACAGCTTCTTTCTAGTACCTGTCTATCTGTTGTTTCTACTTCACACCTCAAACCTTGCCTTGTCAGCTGGCTCATATCAGCCCTCAGTGCTATCTGTCTGAACTCTGCAGAGGGAAGTGAGAGCAGTGCAGCTCAGTGTTAACATGCATCCTGTTTCCTTTGGCCCTCGAGACAATCAGTGAAGAATGTTGTTCTTTGTGTACGTTCATGTGTGTTGATGTGTGACCATGTGTTCAAAAATATTCCTGTCAGCATACGTTCATACACCGGTGAATTCTCTAACATATAACAATGAATGGACATGCAGCTTTTTCATTAGTCGGTTTGCTTACACTCACCAGAACGACAGCATATTTTCTTATCACTAATCTACCTACAGAATGAAAACTGTAAACCGTTAATTTAATGAACTTAATTGGTCATGCAGATTCAGTTTTGGTACATTTGTGGTGAATACATCTTTGTTTGTGATTTATGTGCCACACACTCATGGACAAACTAAAAGAAAGCAAGAATACTGTGACTCCAAGAAGCTGATAATGATTCTGTGAGAGAAGAATTACTTCTGCAACCTAGGTGGTTTTTGCAAGTGATGATACATCAATGCAAGCTGTTATCATTTTAACCAGCTATGATATTTTTGGAGTGTGACATTCATTGGTCCAAAGGGAGAAAACTCAACTCACAAATGAGCTCCAGAAATGGCTGCAAAGAGGATGCAGCAGATTAGGCTGGATCTATTTAATTCAAATTAATTACTTTTCAGAAATGAAAAAGCACCTTTAATCTGCTCTTTGGTTAAATGGATCTAAATCTTCTGATACTGTTCTCATGAAGGGTTTTTAGGTTATTGGTGAACACCAGCCTGTCTGCTGAGCTGTTAGAAAACGTATCAAGCCAAAATCAGGGCAGAACCTCCTCCTATACAAACAACATGTATGTGACACCTGGAAAATAAAAGGGAAAATTGGTGTCTGATGATTGGAGAGGGAAAGGGAAAGGGAAAAGACCTTATAGGTGGAGAGACAACAATGGTCCATCTGCGCTGTGTTCAATGTGTTTCCGACCTTCACTGAGGTTGAACACTTGAGGCAGGTGCATCCTTGACAAACGTTAATGACATCAGAGGAAGTTCCAGTCCTCTGGGCTCAAAGTTTTGCCACTCTCTGCTCCCATCCTGCAGGAAACAGAAGTCCCATCTGTATGTGTGTGTCTGTGTGTGTGTGAGGGAGTGTGTGCTCTTGTCTCAATGTATGTTCTTTTTTCTTCAACCTTGCGCTGAAGGGTAAACTTTATGTGTGCAATAGTGACGGCCTTCAGTGTGAATTCATTAAAGTAGCAGTTGAGCCCCAATTCTCTGTGGCATAAATCAGGTCCACACTAAGGGACGTACTCACTACACATTTAAGGAAACAGTGTGTAATGTCGCTGTGGAAAGAGACTAACCGCAACAGAAAAGAAATACATAATAGGAGGATTTCAAACAAAAGTACTCAGAATAATGAATAGTCTTATTTTTGGTTTACTTCATGCCAGACTTTGAAAATTTTACAATGTTTACACCTGCAGGCAGGATATGAACTGCTGGCCGTGGACGGCAAAAGTCTGCAGGGAGTGACTCATCAGCACGCGGTGGATGTTATTCGCCGATCGTTCAGCAACAAGGCCAAAGACCCAATGGTTTTTGTGGTCAAGGTTCCCAAGGTCCTTACTGCCCACACCAGCCCCTGGAGACCTGCAGACTAACCTTTGTGTGCCTCACAGCAAGGCAGGAGCTCAGATGTGAAGGACACATAAACCTACAACCCCTGTGGGAGTTCACAAACTACAGAATCAACTGCAAAGGGACACATGAGACAGGTGAATCTGTGACCGTAGGGCTGAGGTGTGGATGTATTAAGGTTTTGTAATCATTGGAGGGAGCATATTGAGGCAGGTTTGGTGCCTGTTTGATGGATCAAGACTGAGATGAATACATTTTGCTATAATGAAATGTAATATATTGAATTTTGCAACTACAAGTGTTTTTTAAACATTCTTAGTAAACATAATAAAGCAGCATTCATTGCACATTAACCAGAAGAAAGTGAATGTTTGTTTTATGATGATATGTGATCTACGTACTTGTTGGTTGAAACCGTGCCACTGCTGGACGCACACCGTGACCTCTGAGTACTCTCTGATTATGGAGCCAGTGGCCTGCACTTTTCAGCTGGATCATCTCAGCCCAGCAGGCCTGCCAGAGGGAGATTACCCAAGCCTGCTTTATCAGATTTATAGATTTATACCCAGATTAATCCCCAGTATTATGTCAAAACTGATAGTTTGGGTTTAGTGGATGTCATGGGGAGAGATTATTCCAAATTTCTGGTCAGTACTTCTGGCTGTATTTTTCTGGCTGAAGCCCTTGTGCTCTGGAGCAATCCGCCACTTTGGAGGCTTAATTACATGATGTCGTGGACCAAGCTTTCGTCTGAGTTGAATAAAACACGTCAATGATAAATGCAGGACATGAAAACCAGTGGCACAGTATAAATCAAAGTACTGGAGAAGTGGGCAATGGAAAGAAGTGTGCACAGTGCCTTAAATCTGCAGACAGCCAGAGGGGAAAAGACTGATTAACGTTACACAAACTTGGTTTTGTTATTTGCAAGAAAAGCTCAAGGTGAAATGTTCCTATTTAGACATGCAAATAAAGTTAAAAATTAAGTTATGCCTGCGTATGCCTTAGAGTTGTTACAAACTAACTACTTCAAATATTTGAGTTTACTGCAATATATGCTCACTTACACTTTGATATTTAGGTGAAAAAAAGTGACATTAGCACTCAGTTTAAGGTGTGACAACTTGTTCTTTAATTAAAAACAGTCATTTGTACAAGAAATGTACACATAAAAATATACAAGAACAACTACTTTATGAGTTACTAAAGACACACAAAGAAACATAAAAAAGCACACGAGAGGATGAGAAAAAAAATGCCACAAAAGAAGAAGGTGTTAACGTTGCTTTGGTCTAGTCACAGTGGCTACATTTGAAATAGATAATCTGTCTCAATTAAAGACAATGTCACTCTGTTATACTATATAGTGTTTTACATATTTACAGAGAAAACAGTTATGTAACAATGATGACAACTGAATTATGAGGAAATCCACGATGCATAAAGTACTTTCAGAGTGAGAGTCAGTTTGGTTTTTAACACCTGAACTCACTGCTAATCTGCACCTGTGCTGCATCTATGGTGAGTGGTAACAGTCTGCGTCTAGTTTACAACTTACACATGGTTAGGCAAACCCAACATGTTCCATTCAAAGTTGCTTCCCAAAGTTTTGTATAACTTTTTCACAGTGCAGATAAAAACTTTCAAACCACGATGAAACTGGTCATGCCATGTCAAATATCTGTTGATCAAATTGTCTGGAAGGGGCTAAACTGAATTTTCTGATTTACAAAACGTAACTTTCTTGTTTTACAGCAGAGCTGACTTCGACTTGAGGAAGAAGTCGCTCACATGACCTGTTTCATGCATTGACAGACAATAACGTGCACAAAACCAAACAATGAAAACATGGACCATGGGTGGTTTTATGAAACTGACAATCAAATGAAAGATCACCTAAAATGGAGAGACAACAGAGTCCAGAATAAAAACTCTCAGCTGTTATAACAGCTGCAAAGTTTGGTCATCAGAGTGTATGTTTGTGTCACAAGGATTATATAATGTAAACATATTTGTCATGCATTACAGTATTAGGTGCACTCCCTCTATGTTGCTGCCTCCATTTATAACTGATCCATCATTTGAATTATTGTTGAGTGATATATTTATATATATAGAAGTCTTTATACTTTGTATATTAAACCCACACTTATACCAGTACTACAACAAAATATCTTCAGGTGCTATATATAAAAAAATATACAACATCTCCTCCTTTAGATAGATTTCCATTTTACTATTATTCACCGATAAAGACTCTTTGTAAAATAAAAATTTCTAAGCCCCTTACTTTTTTATTTTTCAAACATAGAGACCCCCCATGCTCAGTGTTATACACAGCCCTGCATATAGTGTGAGGAAACACTCCAACACACAGTTTCAAATGTCAACATGCTCCTCATATATCCATCAAATTCCCATTGTGGCCATTTTCCTCTGAAGTCAGTCAGAATGTGAAGCTCTAATATTGTAATAATGTTGTACAACAGTTTGTTGGTTGTAAGTAATAAATGTGCTTCTTGTCAAATGAGTAACTGGACTAACACTAAATGATAATGTAAGCTATTGTGTGACATTAATGGGTTATATGTCTTCGCTTGAAACAAAAGACAATACCCCTCCACATTTTCACAGCTGACAATTTCTTTTTAGGCAACCCAAAATTAAACAGCTTAAAACCTAAAGCGTAGATACGCATTTGGGCCTTTAAGCTGTTAAAGGAAAATAGCCACCATGAAAATTTGGTCATTCAGGGGCTTCAAAGCCGACCTGCCTTGAGGACATTCAGCGTTTGAGCTACTGCATCTGCAAACTCTCATCTTACTGCTATCTCAGCAGGCTTCTTCTGAAATGTGATATAACAAAGACATGCAGACATGCCAGTCTCGTTTCCTGTATAGCAGACAGTGAAGATTATAGTCTAGGATGAGACTAGGAAGACTCTCAAAGTGTTAATTTGGCTTTTGGCTGCCAGAAGCTAAATAAAGAGCATTAATGGGAACAAAGGGGAATAAACGGAAACTCTGAATAAGCATGCCTACAGTTCAAACACTGGCTTAAATCTCTTAGTGACGTCACACCCAAAGTAAAAGAATATGCTCCATTTTTAGATTCCTGATACTGACTGCTGAGGCGCTTTTCACTGGTACAAAAATAGTTGAGTGAGAAGCAGAGTTAGAGACAGAGAGAGAGAGAGAGAGAAAGGAGACAAAGGCAGAAGAAGCTAGACAAAGAGGAGAACCAGCAGCCACATCCCCAATGCTACAGTCTGCTTTCTATAGTGCTACATAACTGTTAAATGGAAAGTTAATGACAGGGCTCACTGCATTGTTTAAATGAGTTGACAGATTGATTGAGTGTGACTTTTGGAGGTCAAGAAAACATGAGCAGCTTTTTAAATAAAACATTTCCTCTGAACGTTTGGTTGCCTGTGTCAGAATAAGTTGTCAGCATATTGGGACCCAAGAAACTAACATCCAAACTTTGTGTTCATTCACACAGGATGATGATTGTATCCAAAACAAAAGTAAACAGGAAAGCTGTGAAAAATGACACCTTGTTTCCCTTTGTGAAGAGATGCTTGGATTGGTGATGACCTTATTTCATTCCCACATTT
This sequence comes from Thalassoma bifasciatum, assembly GCA_008086565.1. Taxonomy (NCBI): domain Eukaryota; kingdom Metazoa; phylum Chordata; class Actinopteri; order Labriformes; family Labridae; genus Thalassoma; species Thalassoma bifasciatum. Next base: position 68,600 of record RPOG01001700.1, read on the forward strand.
CTCATGAGTGATGTCCGTGTGAACACTGCCAAGGAAATTTGTTTTGTACTGCAATAAACTGAAATGGTGTAATGTTCCATATTTCCTTTTGCTGTTGGAGGAGTTGTGTTGAAGTTGGAGTGATGGTGTCATCCTTTTTAGCCAGAAACGTGGGAGGTGATATGGGACTGTGGTCATGATGCATCATTTAATGCATGCTGGTGGCCGGCTGTTCAACCTTGTGTGCTACCCAAGAAAAGGTGTGACGGCGCTTGAACTAGATCACTGTGCATATTATTACCTTTTTTTTTTGCTTCATTTTCCTTATTGATTTTGGATACCCTGATCTGAACATGGTGTAAGAAGGAAACACACCGTTCCTGGAAAGAAGTCTTTGTGCTGGCTTTGTGGTGGAAAAACCCATTAAAAAAAGCGCCCAGAGGGGGAGAAACCTTATAAGGATTTATTGGAGTGCTTGTTGTAGCAGGAAGTAAGAATGCACCTTTGGGAGATCTCCCTTTTGACAGTGACAAGTGGTGAGTGCTCGCTTAGCTGTCCAGATAACGCCATCTTAAAGGTAGTGCAGTATTTGTCCTGGAATTCAATGTTTGGTTTGAGTTCTCCGAGCATTTCCACGTTCCTGTGCACATATTACTTTAAGTTTGTGAGTGTTTTTTTGTTTTTTAAATCTCAGTGGCGGTGATTTCCTCAAAGTGGATGTCGTTGCTGCCACTGTGGACCTCATACTCCTCCATGTCCCTGTTCTCCAGCTCAAGACTCAGCTCCCTCATCACACGCTCGAGATCCCGATTTCGACGGTACATCTGGATGTAGTTCTGCTGCAGCTGCTTCTGGTAGCGAATAACCTGTGTGAAGCAGGGGGCAGGTAATGAGTTAACACGTCAGGAAGATCAGGAGAGGCTTTAATAATGGTCTGAAAACTTCACTGTACAAGTTCATGAAATTCAACAAAGAGATTAGAGATGAATTAGTAACTTCTTTGTTGTTAGACACTTTTGCTCTTTGACTTGCTTGCTGTTTTCTTCATTAAAAAATGAGGAAACATTATTTAAACTACAACAAAGAGAATCTGGAGAGTGAATCCTCCCCTCCTTCCATTTTACCTTTTCTTTCTCCTCCTGCCACACTCTCCTTTCATCCTCAAAGTGTGAAAGGTGCTCCTCACTCGTCCTCCTCTCGTACATGAGTTCAGCCTTCAGTCTGTCCACCTGAGAGAAAACAAGTACAGGAAATGTAATACAATGTATCGGTCATATATATTGTTCTTATTCACTACTTATGTTACGTACCTGTTGTCTGAGTCCCAGCAGTGTCTCTGCGTTCTGCCTCTGTGCCTTTGCTTCATCACTCTCTCCTCCCCAAACCAGATGAGTCTCTTCTCCATCCCGGTACACACAGGGGCTGGGGCCTCCTCTACCTCCCATACTTCTACCCTGCTGAAGGGACAGGCTCATGCACTGGCCCTTCAATGTTGCATTTCCGGGTAGATGCCCGCTGTGGTTGGACAGAGTGTCCCGCAGACGGAGAGACTCCTCTTCCAAACGACCCGCTTTCTCTCGGAGCAGCTCAGCTTCACTCTTGCGCCTTTGGAGTTCATTCTCGCAGACCTCCAGCTCCAAAGATCGCGTCCTAAGGGCTGCCTGTGCCTCCTGGGATCGAGCCTGGCTGGCCTGCAGTTCAGAACGTGCCTCCCTCAGCTGAGCCTTTAGCACCACGATGTCCCCAGCTTTCTGACTGAGCTCTGACTGGATTTCCTTCAGCTGCTGCTTCAGGAGGGAAATTTCACCTGACTTCTGACAAACCTGAAAGAGGCAGAGTGAGGGGTGAAAACCCAGAAAAACTGTTGAACCCATTGTGTATAGACACTAATTACAACCAGACACTCAAAGTTTGTTTCTTGCAGTTTCATGCTTTTAAGTTTTAATTCGATTAATTTGGCCTAATCAAAGATGTCTCCCACCCTTTTGGGTGTGTTTGTGCTTTATTAATGAGTCATCAGCGGAGAGGTGTTGAAATTCCTCCCATTATGCAGATGTAATCACATCACAGTATGCACCTCCAGTCTGACACCTTTTTAGTGACAGACGCTCCCTCACCTCCCACTTAGTCTCTTCCAGCCGTGGCCCCAGCTGAGTCTGCTCCCTCTGGATGGTGGCACACCTCCTTTCCAGTGTCTCCCTGTCCTGCAACAGAGAGGAAACATCCTCCTGTAGCTTCTTTTTCTCCTGCTGCAGCTGAAACACCTGAATGACACAGAGACACAGTTTGCACAGCTCGGTTAAACACCACAATAGATGTGTTTATCTACAATAATACCTGAGAAGGAATCTTCAGATTCGCACCTGAAGTATGAGACTTCTTCAAAATACGTCTGGTAATTCGGGGGAAAATTTAACTCTTGCATTCTCTAGAATAGTTATTTTCTTGCCGTCATACATCTCTGTTTTTTCCAAATTCCTTGAAAATGCTTTTTAATGTTTGGCGTACCTGTAACTGCAGCACCTGCTGTGCCCTCTGGGCCTTCTGAGAAGCTTGCTTCATCTTAGATGAACAGTTCTGCCTCAGCTCCTCCATCTCTCTCTCACAGCGGCGCTGCTTCTCTTCGTACACCTTTCAAAGCAAAAGACAGGTGAGTGTTTCCCTTGTATTTTGTTTAGTGGGTATGTTACAGTAAGGTTTAGTTAAAGTCTTCAGGTAAGTCTTGATGTCTCACCTGGCAAATGGCAGCTTCATTCTCATCCAGATTTTCCCGGAGCTGCTGCAGCTCCAAGTCTCGCTCCCTCAGCTTCTCCTCCAGCTCCCTCACCACCCCCTCATAGCCCTCCACAGGTGGCGGTGAGTGGCCACATGACCCACTGTCTGATAAAGGCTGCCCGCGCCCACTGAGTGACCCTGAGCCTGTGCTCTTACTGGATGAGGAACGTCCACTGTCTGAGTTAGTGTGATTATGGCTCCCACCCCCACCTGAAGTATTACGACCCAGACTGGAAACAGGCTCCAGCTGGCCACCAGTGCCAGACCCAGAGCTGGAGCCCTCACTGGGGGCCAGACTGTATCCCGTGCTGCTGTGAGTAGGGAGGCTGGAGAGAGAATTCCTCCCTGAATCTGACATAGAGCAGGACTGGCTGCCCCGAGCATTTCGCCCTCCACTGAAGGAGTTTCGCTTCCCATCAGAGCTGGAACTACAACTCCCTCCATTCCCGTTAGTGCTGCCGGAGCTGTTGGACCCTCCGAGGGGCAGCAGGAGGTTGAGGCTGGCCTGGCTCTCTGATAGATTGCTGCCCCCTGGCCGGGGAGATAAGTAGTGCACAGAGTGACGGTTCTTAGGGACGACAGGTTTGAACGCTGTAGGACGGATCAGCACTTTCTCCATGTTCTGAAAATAAAAAACAGTGAAACAGAATAAGTGATTGATAAAAGCAAAGCTGTGCTAATTAGCAACAGCTGAATAAAACTCATTAGTAAAGGGTGAGTGATATGCTGGCAGGTCAACCCTCCAGGCTCTGATTAGTTTAACTTGGTTTAATTGATATTCATGGGCTTCATTAAGCAATTTTCTTAATGATTTTCCTATCATCTAACATGCAGGGCTAGCCAAGAGAGGGGACAGTGACAGAGACGAGGACAGAGGAAATCTGATTAAAGGACAGAGAAGCAAAGAGGAGGAGATGGAGCGAAGATGGAGGCGGTGAAAGCCTCTCACGTGTTACTGGAGCATTTTCCCAACATTCTCCTTCAAACTCTAATAATTACATCACTGAATGAAAGTGAGCTCTGATATTGATCATGATGTCTGTGCGAGGTGAGGAGCTGTCAAACGGTCCATGTGAGTCTGTAGGGCTGCTGATTAAATTTCCCGGCAGATCGATGACGATAAATAGCCAATTAGACAGCTGAGGCAGTGTGCTGTTAGACATGTGAACACATGACACTGCAGAAAGGTTGGTGAGCACAAGGTTAAATCTAGGAAAGTCCTGACTATGCCACATCCTGTAATACTGGGCTGTCATCAAAGAAGACATTTACTCACACTGCAAAAACTGAAATCTAAAGCGAGTATTTATGTCTTCTTTTTAGACAGAATTGTCTTTCTTGTCTTGATATGAGCCACATTCAACATTATATTTTCAAATCAATGGGATATCTAAAATAAGATAAATAGATTTATTGACCTGGCTTCTCCCCTTACCTTCTCCAACTGTCCAGACACTGGGATGAGTTTGGGTGGGGGCCCCCCGATGTTGCCGTTCATTGCCCTGTTGTCCCTTTGGTCCTCAGAGTCACTGTAGGGGCTCGCAGCTGGTAACACCTGGTTCTCTTTCCAATCTCCTGCGACCACTTCATCGCCCACATGTCCATAGTTCCCATTAGTGACACCAACACCACCTACTGCACCAACAACCGCACCACCACCACCTGCCCCAGCGGAGTTACCCGGCCTGGGCTGCTTCTTGGTGGGCAGCGGTGGAGGCAGAACCTGGGCTTGGGTAAGCGTTTGGCTGCTGATGACCAACAGCTGCTCCAGGGAGCTCGTGCTGCGGAGGGTGTTATCCTGGAGCTGGAAGCAGCTGGTGGCAGGGGTGGAGCGACGTGCCTTTGCAGTGAACTCGCTGGCGGCCCGGCAGTGCCTCTCCTGGTACGTCCGGCCTGATATGAGGCTGCTGACAGAGCCCATGGCTGTCCCAGAGCTGCAGGGACCACAGGGTCCAGGGCAGGGGCCTGAGGGGGAGTGGGAGGATAGTGGCCGGCACTGCTGGACGTCAAGACCTGGGTTGGGGTGGTCAGTCACGGTGACAGGAAGTGCCTGAACCAGAGCCATGGCACCCTGATGGTGTCAGACACACCACACACTCTGATAAGAGAGAGAAAAAGACATTTTAAGTTTATCTTCTTCATGCAAAAAGTATGCCATTTGCACATGCTCTGATGGAACAAATTTTAAATTTAAATTTATAAGATTAAATACTTCAGTCTAATTGCCTGTGATGTCACAACTAAGTAAATGGCCCGTTAGCTTGTCTAAATGAGAAAGAGTTCTACAAAATAATTTATGCTAGCTTTTCTGACTAATTTATAATTCAAAAAACTGATTTAGCATTAGCACAAGGACCTAGAGAAGCAAGCAGTGCAGCCATGTAGGTGCCACACTGAAAAAAACTGAAATCTAAGCAAGTGTTAGTCTTATTTTGAATGAAAATGTCTTTTTAGTCTTGATATGAGCCATATTTACCAACTCAGCCCAGAGAAATGTCCTGTACCAGTTATTTAAAGACAAATATGATTTCTGAATTGCTTGTATCGAGGGAAAAAAATCTGTCAGAACAAAGTTTCTTGTATTGAGACTTTATTCTAATTCCAAGAAACCAGACTAGCAAACTTTTCTTACCTCATTGGGGTAAGATATTACAAGCAATTCAGAAATCATTGTTTTCTTTAAACATCTTGAAACAAGACATTTTCCTGAACTAGTCAGCTGAATGTGTCTCATAACGAGACTAGAAAGATAGTTTTGACTAAAAATAAGAGATTAACAATTGCCTAGATCTCAGTTTTTGCAATAAGATTCACGTTCAGCATTTCAGAATCAGTTTTATGTTTACACATACACACAATTTTACCCCAGAAAACATGACTTTATTTGTTCAAGGCTTTCTTCGTATTCAAACAGCCAGTACTCTGTAAAAGGGGAGTGCAGTTCTTTAAAAAACTATTATAATGAAGTTGTTTGCAAAAGTAAAAGGTGACAGATTTATCTTTGAAAACAAGCTTTAAAAAATGAAAACAATCTTCTTTGCGTCAAGAGGCCAAATTATTTATTGATATTATCTCTGTTCTCCTTGCAAAACATATTATCTGCAGCCACTTTACAGCTGTTTTTCTGACACATCCCTCTTAGAGGTGCAGGTCCCCTCCAGTAAAGTCTCTTTCCTCATTAAAGACACTCTTCATCTCTTGTGATGCATATGCTAATTGTCAATGTCATTAAGGAGTCTGGAAGAGCAAAAGAAGGAGGATGGAATTAGTCAGGTCTCAGGATGAAATAGAAACAGGGAGACAGAGTGAGTCACGGTCATCACCATGTGCAGCTGCTCTGCGATTTTCCTGAAGTCCCCGTCTGAACCTGGTGAGCAGTCATTTTTGATCTGCTGCTAAAAGAGTTTGACAACTTATCCCTTGACCGTTTCATGATTACAATGCACCTATCAAAACGTCTCTCAGGGCAGAACCAGAGCCTCACTTGGTCTGTGTACTATTTTAAGATGAGCAATGTGGATACATAATATTAACACAGTGAAAGGAAGCAGATTAAGTCTTCCATTTGCAGATAGTATTATCAGTGTTAGATGCCCCCGAGGGGACAGAGAGGGGACACATATCCTCAGCATGTCGTGCCAAACCCAAATCCGTCTGGCCAAGTGGAATAATCCATGCCAGCTATGGCTGCACTCAGTCTGCCAGGACTCAAACAATAACACACACACACAAACACACACAGCACAGTGAGTAAATGAACATCCACACATACACGTGACGATAGAGACAGAAGAAGATGAACAAGAGTTTTCATCACCCCAGATTATATCAGATTACAGTTTGTTGCTGGATGCCTCTGAAGTCTGTGGTGCAAAATCTTTCACGTTTAAACAAACCAAGAACATTATGTTACACAACGAAAGCATCAATTCTGAATCTGGGAGGCTTGAAAATGGTCCAAATGAGCAGCTAACCGGGTGTGAAAGTCTAGGAGGGATGCACAATAATTTCAGCATAAAAGTGCCACTGGCAAAGTCTAAAAGGTTCATTATTAACATTGGCACATTTCTGCTGATATGTAAGGCTGATAAGGTGAAGCACTAATTATGCATCTACCAACAATATTTTCAATATTGGGCAGTTTGACTTCAATCATTCAACAAAGTCAGGAAATGAGGCAGAGACCACCCAAAGGTAGATGAGCTTTCTGAAAATAAATAAATAAATAAAGTCAGTGAACAAATCACTCTCAATAACAATCTTTTCATTGTGGTGGTAGATTTGGGTTTCCTCAGGCTGTCGATCTCCTTGGAGCCTCACTATGCTTTAACTCTAAGGTATAGCCCCACCTGAACTGCAAGCTTTGTCTCCAGTAACATACGGGCACTGTGCTAACACTACTCAGTCTGGTTTCATCATAGTCATATAACAAAAAGTTTTTCTAGTTTTTGTCTGTTTCTGAAACAAACGTCACAATCTAATGTGAAGGTGCAATATTAGTCATAATGAGTTTTTTTATTACCCTTGGCAGGTGACAGATGCAGGCTGCTGATTTACTTGGGTCAATATCTGGGGCTGATGCTGCTTTTGCCCCCTCAATTTACAGCATAAAAATGACACAGTGATAACTATTTTGGGTTTTAATTTTAAGATCAGGAATACTTATTGGACTATATTTAACACTAAAACAAGAATGAAAAGAGAGGTAACATATGTTTTAAACACCAGGAACAGAATAATCCTTGTTCAGCTTTATCAAACGTATTCAATATAGTTTTGAAGTCGAAGACTAGACTGAATTAAGTGTTGTATTCTAAAAGTGGGAAGGAGAATAAACTTCAATCACCAGCAGTTCAATAGCTTTTGACTAAGCCTGAGTCTTTCTTTGAGTATGTGACAGGGATTGAGGGGGACGTGCAGAATAATGAGATAGTTCATGAGTTTACATGAGTCAAGGAGATGAAGATATTTGTGGTATGTGATCACTTCCCAAGCCAAAATAATCACGCCTCACAATCTCCTTTCACCTTTTATGCATCCGTTCCCACCTCTTCTCCTCTCTTCTCCTTGTCCCGGCCCGGACAAGGACCTCTCAGGCAGGGATAATAGAATTAACAACTCCTTGAGACCGTCAACCATGACCCCAGAGCTCTAACCCTGTGACCCCCTGATGAGAGGAGGGGAGCTGGTCTGATTCTCTCCTCCCACCCGTGACCTCCAAGGGTCTGCTTTTGTTATGGCTTCTCTGGCAACAAATCCCAAAAGCTAATTTTCTCCCTCTGATGTTGCTCACTGGTTGTTTCTTAAAAAGTTATTGAGGCCCTTCTCTCCTCCCACTGCATTCCTCCGACAAAGTGAAAATACTTCCCTTCATCCACCCTCACCTCTACCTCCACCTTCCTCATTACATGCATCCGTTTCTTCTGTCAGCAGCACAAGACAGGAAGAGAGAAAAAACAGCCATCACTAAAAATAGAAAGCATCTCAAGTGCCTGAAATCACTCTGATAGTCTTTCATGAGGCGTTCTCTGGGTGAGGTATTTGATTCAGCATCTAAAAATAACTCCAATAGTGTTGCAGCTCTTATGGGGTCAACCTGGGGCCATTTTACACCACATCTTGACACTCTGAAACTATTAAATGATGCTGAATGGCTTAAAGAAGCCCCACTGCCTCTGACAGGAGCATTGAATACACCAAGGGGGTTGTGAGAGTTTGCCCTCCACATGCCACCAAGTGGCCCCTAGATGAGTTTGAGCAGGACTGACAGAAAAAAGAGGTTCCCAGGTGGCTTTCTAACAAGATCCAGAGGTGGGGTTTGTGACAGGGAAATAATCCCGTTATGATAAGTCTGTTACTAACGAAAGGGAGAGGAAGCCCATTATTCTGCAGCAGGAGATCCCGACTTGCAATCACACACAATCTTGGAGCTGTTCCGGAGACTCTGCTGGGCACAGGACAGAGTTGGAAAAGTGAAAATCCAGCAGAAGTGGGTTCTAGAGGGAGAGCACAAAGGCAGGCTGGCAGCGGGAGGAGGGGAGTGGTAGTGGTGGTGGTGGGAGGGTTTTAGGGGAATTCCAATACCAGGTAGTCCAAAGAGAGGCTCCAAAGAGGCCTGAGATCTTGTGAACATTGGGCATCTATAATCCTGTTTGGACTCTGTTTGGCCAGCACACAGACACGGAGGTCTGAGTGCCTTAAGATCTCCAAGCGGGGGAATAAAATGTGAAGGCAGCCATCACTTCCTATCAAAACCATCTCTGCTGCTGAGTAATGAAAATGTTACTTTCATCAATTCTCTTTTCTCTTTTCTTATCTTTGTCATTCATGTGCCTGTAAGATATTGTCACGATAACAGACGTCTAGTTTCATCAAAACTTTGGTCTTAAGGTTAAGGAAACTTTTCCAGGTTGATTTTACAGCTTCCTTTGTGTTCAGTTCTATGAACAAAGACAGCTTGTGGGAACAAGTTGTCAAACTTTGCAGCTACAAGAAAACTACAAGTAGATTTTTCTATGTGGGAGCCTATTAAAATTGGATAATGTACAGACAGGGAGTGATACACACAACTATGCTTGTTTTCCCTGACAGAAACAAGCAGTCTGCTGGTTTGGTTTAAAACTTATTTACTGGTATGTTTATTTGTTTCTCTGCTGGAACCTGCTCATTAATTTCAGTGACTTCAAACCATTTTTTTATGTCCTGAAAATGAACGGAAAGTTACTCACGAAACTGATGATAAAGAAGGGAGCAATCTAGGTTTTGTACTTGGCTTCTTGCCTCCTGGAAGCCTTTCATGTAACACATAGTGATCTATTGATAATATTTATAAAGTGTTGCTGTGGGTTTTATTATTAGTCCTGAATAACTACCATATTTTTAGGGTCATCCACCTCCTTCCTCCACTTTCATCCCTCTTTCCTGCCCCTGATTATTTTCACCCCATCCCTTTCCTCTTTACCTCTCTTCCTGTGCAGAATTACAGCTTCACCGCTCTCCTGTCACTGTTTCCTTTTCCATCCCCCAACTTTCTGCTCATTGCTTTCTGCCCCTTCTTATACATTACCACAGCAGCGTGACTAACTGAGGGCAAAGCTAGCATGAAGAGCAGGGCAACAGGTGGGAGGTATAAAATTGTCACATCAGTGCAGGCAAATGTATCAGTATGTAAGGAACAACTAGAACCATTCAGAAAAAATGTTGTTGTGTCATTTCATCCTGAGGTCACAAGAGTGACAAAGACAGAAGAGTAGAGCTAAGTTTCTAAAAGAGAGCAGGATGTTGTTGGAATAGTTTGAGCTTGTTCAGACCAGAAAAAATATCCCACTAATGTAAACAGAGCCTGTGTGGCCTTGATTAATCCTGAGACCCGTGATCTCAGTGGATGGAGAGAGTGAGAGACAGAGAGAGAGAGGGATGAACAGCTTTAAAGCTAGGTGAGTCACAATAATCTTCCACGTCTGCTAACAAAAGAAAATCCACAAGTACAGGCAAAGGCAGCAGCACACTGACACAAACAAAACCTCAGCAGGGCAATCAGTCTACACCTAATCTACCATACCACTCATTTGTCATGCATCTACCCACTAAAAACACACAATAAAACTTCAAACAGGCAAGAAATGGTATTGGGATGAAGTCAGTTGACTCCAGTGCACAATGAGAGAGGCCTTTTAATGTTTTGCCAGAAGACCTGAGGTTATAATGTGCCTCCATTCCAATACAATGACTGTCTGTCTGTCTGAGGGGGAGCTCACTGTCACCTTCCCCCACAAGGATTGGCTTTAAGGTCTTGTGATTTGTGTGTGGAGATGGCTGAATGCATACAAACCCATCGAGGTCTCATTAACCCATCGCCTCAGTGCCAAGTCTCTTTTCACTCACATCAGGGTGATATTGTTCATTTTGGCAAACTTGCATAGTTGACATTGTAGCTAAAGAAAAGTTGTGAATTCTTGTATCCATGCCTTGAAGCTATCTGACTTCATTAAACCAAGTTTTCATTGGCGGCATCAAAACAGAAATAAGGTTTCTAAAAAGTGAGTCTGTGTCAGAGTAATTGGCAGCAGATCCTCCCACAGTGCAGTTTTTTTTCTAATCTTCTTTTACAAAAACTTGTTGCTGCTGCAGATTTAAGCTTCTCTTCAGTTAGGAGGCAACGGCAGCTGAAGCCCACATTTTTTATGCAAATGAGGAAGAGAAGGCAGGAAGAAAGAGTTAATGAATAGGTGAATGAGTGAGTGAGTTTTATGTGTTAGACGGTCTGACAGCGGACAGGTTGGCTCTTTAGCATCTCAAAGCATCTGGCCTCAATTCAGATGTGAGGGGCTGCTGGAGAGTGGGGTGACCAAGGACTGAATTTTTTTCCATCTCACACACTCACACACACACACACACACTCTCACACACTTACAATTGCAGAGAAACTCCCGGTGGGGGTTGACAGTGAGAGCAGCCAGCAATCTATTGAAATTAGATTACATGAAAGTAGCGACACAGCCTTGTGAAAACACTGTGGTGATTTGGGGACACTATCTGTCAATCACAGGCTTATTGAGGGTCTTGCTTGAAATGAAGTGTCCTGTTAGTTTCTTCATAAAGAGAGAGTCTGCCAACTAAACCCTAGAAGGTCACACACACACATTTTACCCAGGAGAGATCCTTCTAGGGAACACACATTGAGTTGCACACATAAAGCCACAGTAAGAAACTCAGGTAGAAATCTAGATGTCACTCTTTTTGTTGTAGCCACAGCAGAGAAAATCATTTCTTGATAATGGTATAAGAGGACCATGATTGACTTACCAATATTAATTCTTCAAATTAAAATGTAAATACACAATCCCTTTTTTTTTAAAGCATATCAGCTCAAAGTCCAGCCCATGAGTCACACAATGACCATGATGGATAACTCACTGTTTAATATCAACAATATCAAAAGTTTTTAAGGAAAACATTCAGTAAAATACTCAGGGTCTGATGGAGCTAGAAAAATCTGGAGTTTAACTGTATAAACAAGTCTCTACAGTAATTATAGAGTTCCAGCTAGCAGGCAACTTACCCTTAGCAGTTACGCCAGCAGGTAGTAGCTAACATGCTCTTGTTGCTTGGCAAGAAAAGAGGGAAAACAGCCAGCAAGCCCCATGGAAAAACTTATAGGAAAGTATTTATGGTCATTTCTTACAATCAGATATTTAAAAGTTATCTAAATCTTGTAAAAATGAACAGCTGCAATGAGTGAACCAAGTATATCCCTGATAGAAGATGTCCCTGGCTTTTTGAAATTTCAATTTTTAAGTATATACTTTACACAGAATACTGACACTACCAGTTAGCTAGTCTTGGCACAGAGATGCTAGCAGCTAGCATGCTCCAGTGGCTTGGGACCATAGACTGTATAATAATCTATATACAGTCAATGCTTGGGACATGGAAAAACAAATCCATTGGGTCAATAAAGTTACAAAAGTGATGGCAAGCATGTACACCTGAAATTTACCAGATGTGTCTTAGTTTCTACGTAATAAAAGTTCTGATATCTAAAAATTGCTGGTTGCAGTAATCTCCTTGAGTTCAAACAAGACCTCTCTTTTGATAAGTGGAACCAGGAACTTTTTTATCCACAGTTAGATGCAAAACTAGTTAATTACTGTATGTATCTGAACAGACATTTTTGCTAGACTGACATTTTTGAGAGTGTTTGATACTCGAAGCTAGTGACACATCTTTGATATCATCAGAAAAAAGCAGCACATTTTCACAGCACGTGCTGGTTCACAGTCAGCTGGATCAAGAGGAAATTGAGGTAACAGTTTTTTAAAAAGGGAAAGATGGCTAACATTCCTGGTCTTCTCCGAAATGTTGGCTTTTCCAGGAGTATTTCCAGCCACTGACAGTTATCCAGCGGCGGACAGCGGTCAGACCCACAGACACTGGAAATACTGAGAATACCAGTGGTAGAGACACGAGGATTAGCCTGGCCAGTGGACTACTGTTTGTCAGGATCAATGCCCAGTGCAACCTCAACTCTTTGACTTCAACTAATACAAGCATTCGTGGAGCAGGTTTGATGTCTTTTCAGAGCAGGAGCAGCTTGTTTTTCTGTGGCATGATGTTTACTTGAGTATATTTTAGAAAATTCAGGTGCTCGGGCCGCTCTGACTTCTCATTGTCCCAAATTTGGAAACTGAAGTCACATTTTCCCTCCTAAACTTTGCTTCCTTCCCCCCTGCTGCTCCGGCTCTGGAAAGCTATTGTTTCAGTTTAACAGAGGGCAGACAGCACAGAGAAGGGGCCTGCTATCTCGCTCTGAAAGCAACAACACTTTGACTGACAATGTGACCCACAATGTGAGGGAGAGCGAGGAGGGGGCAGTGACAGGAGTCTGAAATGCTGTCTTACTTTCTTCCAGGCTTCAATGAGGAAAAGTAGGCCAAGATAGCTAAAATTTCTCAGCAAAGGTGTCAAAGCTTTATTTTGAAATCACTGATCAAAGCCGAGGCAGAAAATAACGCACACAATGCCACCCACACACCCTGTGCTCCTAAAAACAGCCGGGCAAATGAGTCCCACAGCAGCTATTACATAAGCAGCAACGCCTTAGTTTTAACTGTGCCAGCCTCAATGTATGATATATAATTCACTTCCACTCATCTGAGAAAAAAAAAACAGCATGGCAAGGAAGCACATGTGCTCAGACAAAGTGTGCATGCTGCTGTAAACATGGGGGGAAATGGAGTGAGGGGGGAGAATGGTGTGGTAAACTCTCATTCAGCAAACCAGGGCTGACTTTCAATGCACGTCGTCTCTCACTCTTCCTGTTTCTGTTTGTTCTACCTTTAATGCTTCTCATCTGAAAGCTTGGAACATACATCTAACATGCTTTTGAACTTAGCAGCAAAGTAACAAAGCTGGGGATAGGAAGTAAAAGTCGAATCTGAATCAAAACTTCAATCTTTACTCAAACAGACTACCAAAAGTTTTTGTTAAAAGATATCTTGGAGTAATAAAAAAAATTCCTACTCTTTTTGCCTCACCCAGTATTATACACTCTCTGCGGACAATTTTGCCCTTTTCTTCAAGGTAAAAGTTATATTTACCTCTTTATAGAGATGTCACATCATTTGCCTCCTGTCAACACAGAAAATTCCCTCATTTTTCCTTCAAAATACCTGACCATGCCCCTTGTCAAGTTGTCAAAATCCAACCAGTTTGTACTTCATCATGGTAAAAGTTAGAAAAGACTGTTCAAGGGGAGCACTTTTGCTCCTTTGGCAGCGATTCTGCCTCATTACAAACATGACATTTCAGAGTAATTTCATTGCACATCCCCCGTTATGAGCCTACAAGTGGATACAGTCATCAAATTCAATCATTGGCCTGTTCTGGGACTTTTACACCCCTGTAACATCTCACCTTCAATGTAAATGTCTCAGATAAGTGTAAAAGTGGGAAGACATGCTGAGCTGGTATAAATCACCTCCCTGCCTTGCCAACGTGTGTTGCAGTGATACAGTTTGCCCTTTTATCGCCTGTTTCACTGGCAAGCTGTTTCACTGCAACACAAGTTAGCGGGGCAGAACAGAATCAGAATAAGAAATACTTTTTTAATCCCAGGAGGAAATTCAGTGTTGTCACAGCTTATTATACAACACAGCACTAAGAAAATAGATTGGAAAGAGGTAGCAAAATATGAAATACTACGAACAATACATACAAAATAAGCAGTAAGTACCAAAGGTAAAGAAATATTTACATTATTTACATTGTAATTGTAGGAGGATAAAATGTGTTAAACAGAAATTGCACACTGAGGAGATGTTAAAATATGATAGTGTTTTAACAGATTTACAAACAGATTGCAAAATCAGGGATGGTGATTTTGGTGGTAGTGTGAGAGTACGTGTGCATTTGTTTATACTGAATGCTTCTCATGTTTTCCTGACACTACAACATATTGTAAGATCACACGCGGGACATATAAATAATAAAAAAAAATCATATGTATAAGTAACAAGAAGTATAAATAGTCAGGCTTTATTGCATGAGTTAGTTTTGTTTACCTATATGCACAAGCCTTTAGCATCCAAAAAAGAAAAAACAAATGCAAGAGACTACCAAGAGACAAGGAGAAATGTAAAATTAGAGATTGAGACACTCATTGGATACATAGCATCCTCATGCCATGTGTCTTACCAACTAGGAACTAAGAAACAAAGATGAAAACCAGGGAAACTAAAAGAGCAAGAGATAGTGTTGTACTCAAGACCCTAATCTTTGTATTTATCTAAAAGCCACTGATAAGTCCAGAATTATTTTAAATATCTTAAAATAAGATGTTTATGTATCAGATAAATGAGTCAAGGTATTTCTCACTAAAAATAGGATGGACCAATCTCTGAGTTTTAGTTGGTGTCTGAAATACAAAGCACTCAAATTTGCAAAGAGGCAGAACAATCAGTGAGCCAACGGTAACAGAAGAACATGATTTCAACCTGTCTTGAGACCATGACTGGTCTTGAGTACTACAACACTGGCAAGAGAACAATTCAAGGTCTAATTACCTTTTTTTGGAGCTACTTAAAAATATATATTACTGCTCTGAAACACAACATAGCCGTGCAGAAAGCATGAGTCAACACAGCTGGTGAGGGCAACATATAACCTGCTGAAGCACATGACTCACGTATACCTCATATGTTCTGTTTAGAGCACATGAGGTAACCCATCTCCTCCATCTATGTCCACGCTCCACCAAACCTCTACTTCAACTTTACGTCAACATTTGCGTCTCGACACCTGCCTGTTTACAGCCGCAGGGTTTATAGAGTCAAACGTCAGTCCTATAGCTCTGCCAAAAGCAGACTTGGTAATTACAGTCTTCAACCAGAGTGCGTACAAACCAAACCTCAACATGACACCATCACACGAGCACAAAAACACACAGATAAACTCAGCAACTACAGAGGCAGGAGTGAATGGTCAGGCCTGTAACCGCTCTGATTATAAACGTATCTGCTGACACATAAAAAACCCAATGAGAAACTACAATGTGCGGCCCAGGGCAGACAAAGAGTCTCGTAATTACATGAGTGGGGTAGACAGAAGAGAAACAGCAGCCTGTCTCTCTCAAAGTGCTCGCTCATCAAAAGAAACAAAGATTCTCTCTGAGTTTTCAGCATGAAAACATGTTCTGTGAGGGTCAAACTTTGAAGATGCAGCTAATGGTCTGCTGGAAATATATCTGCTGCCTCATGCGCTTTCTTATCTTCAGTGTGAGTGTGTGCAGACAGATTAAATAACACCCTCCTCCTCCTCTTCCTCCTCCTTCTCCTTCTTTTTCCCTCCTCCAGGCCAACTGTCCAAAGGAAAGAACAGATTTTCCAAAGGCTAAAATTCCGAATCAATACCCCCAACAGAGTGAAATGAGAAGATTACCCAGGATCAGGATTACAAAATCTGGGCTCTCAAACACCACCAAAAACTCATCATCCCACCCCTAAAATCCAAGACAGCAAGAATGTGTGTCTCTGTATATGCAGGCCAAATATCTTTGAGGTCATTAAGAGCAGAGACAAGAAATTTAACTTAAAGTCAAAGTAGTAGGATGAATCTGAACCATGCAACTATGATTTTCACAAACCAAGGAAGTCTTTTCATTTTAAATTTTGTGTTTTCCCCTGTAATCTGTATATATTATACGACTACATCTGAGTTTGAGCATCTTTGTGAACTCTTTTGCTGTGTGGCATTCTTAAACTAGTGTCCAGCCCTAATAAAATCAGCGTTTCCATGTGAATAGCCCGCCAAGCAACTTATCTCCAACTCTTTCCATTACACACCTTCCATTATTGGCATTTCTGAAACTGACATCCTCTCAAATGGCTTCATTCTGACTCAAGCTGCTCATGAAAACAAAAATTCACATAAAAGAAGGCACACTGGAATAAAACACCAGGTGAAATGAGCCTAAGCTTAAGGACACATGCTTACATTTTACACACTCTCCTGCAGACACATGCACAAACACACTCTACACTCACCCCTGTGAGAGCCCTGCATCGCTGCCTCCACTTGTCTCCGTCTCTCGTAGAAAAAGAGAAGTAAAACTCACTCCAATCTCTCCGTCTCTCCTCCTTTTTCCAGTTATCTACCTTGTCTCCACACTTCTCCACCTTCCAGCTGGTAACTCCACAATACACCAGGACTTCATAACCTAACACTTTCAAATGGAAGCCCCCTTTTTTCTCTCCTCTCCTCCTCTTTGCTCCTCTCTCTTCTCACTTCACTCCACTGTTCCTCTTCTCAGCTTTCCTTCCCTGCTGTCTGCCTTAGCACCGCCCCTCCTCCTCCCCCTGTTCCTCATTCCTCCTCTCCCCTCCCCTCTCTCATTTTTGTCTTCCAGCCCCCCTGCTTCTAGTTTCCCTCTTTTTCAACACACACTACTCTCCTCTCCTCCCCCTTCTCCTTTTAGCCAGAGCTTCTTCCATCCCCTTCTCTTTCACCCATATTCCCTGCATCAACATAATCCTGCACCAGTTAGAACACTATATCTGTTTTGGGGGTGTTTGTAAAAGCAGCACGGCCCAAATTCGTCAGGGGAACACCTCCTTTTACTCCCAAATTCAAGCATCTGTCCTGAGGCTTAATAAAATCACACTTACACTAAATTATGCAATTATCAAACAACAACGACTACATCAAGAGCTGCAGCAGCTTCAGAGAAAGGGGAGTCAGTTCATTCAGATGGGGTAAGTTACGTAACACATTTCTGCTCATCTCTGCACACTCTGCTCATGTTCTTGTGCTCATGAAGGTGAGCCGGTAACAAAAAGCAGGGGATGAATGAGGGGAAGGTCAAAGCACCAAGGTTTGGAAAGGATCTCTGTAGTGAGGCAGTTTGATTGGGAGCAATGACAAAAAGAGAAGTGAGTTGTTTGAGATTAACACACTTCTATCAAACAAAGGCAGCAAACATAGATAATTTGTTCAATCTTTTCATTGATTTTCACTCTTCTAGGCATATGACCTCTTTAAGAAAAGCAATACCTATCTGTGACCATCACTGTTACTGCCTTAGTATGGAAATCTAGATGAAGCGATGAGTTTGTCTGTAAACCTGTGAAAGTAAATTGAATATATCAAAGGAAAAAGGCACAAAAGCGAGGATATTAATTTCTGTGAGAACTTCTTTTCAATCAGTTCATGTAAACCATCAAATCGATCCTGAAAACCTGGTAATGTCTTGAGGTTGTTTTTTTTTTGGCCTTGTTGGAGTGAGGTAGCTGTAGAGAGAGTGAGACAGGATATGTAGGATAAGAGAGAGGAGTGAGGATGTGCAGCAAAGGGTCAAAACTGGAAGTCCATCCTGTGACCCCTCTGTGCATGAGGTGTGCTTTAACTACCAACCCAAAATGATGCCCCCTGTTGGACACCTTAATCTGGTAAGATGCACTTACGCTTTCTGAGAGCTCGAAGTCATGTTGTTTTTCGACTACACTATCGGCAGTACACAACAAACTATTCTTTTTAATTATGTTTAAAAAAAGAGCAAAACCAAAGCTCTGCCATTTTTAGCCATTCTAAATCTGTCACTATGTCTTCTAGCTTCAGCAACATCAGAGTAAGATAACCAAGGAGCTAATAAAAGAATTTAGAGGAGAGACCTGCAGTGTCCAGAGGTCAAATCCTCATGGCTTTTTTTGAACCTGTGACCTTTCCCATAAATCAACTATGGACCATAAGACACATTTCTGCATAAAATTTATCTGAGACTTCAATCCTTTTTTGTTCTGGGTGACAAATCTGCAATGTCATAGTGAACAGCCTTAGCTACTAAGAGCATTACTAGCATTGTAATTGACAATATTAAGCAAGAAGCAGCTCTAAATCTGCATTTAAGCATTAAAAAGCCAAAATTTGTTTGGTTAAAACTCCTGTGAAAAACCTTTGTCTCTGATCCTGTCCTGAGCATGTAAAGGTGGGTTATCCTTCAAAAATGCTCTCCTGCTTTCATCTAGTAGTCGAAACTATCTATAATTTGGAATATTTTCTGCGGAAATTGTCAAACACGAGAAGTTTGAGCATCTTGTAAACATCTTTGTGTGACCTCTTCACTACAGCAGTGTTAACAGAGATCAAAAATCAAATATCCCACCAGACTGTGAGTGAGGCCTTAAAGAAGCATCAGTATTCTTTGCAGTCTGTTTCATGAGCTGTCAAAACTTCTCACACAGACTGCAATCTATGTTTTGTTTCACAACCAGGTTAAAGTATGCTTAAAACACACACAGTGCCCTGCTGTTGTACACAACACAGACACGTCTCGGGTCCTGGTTTATTGTGGTGTGCTTCCATGGAAAACCAGTAGGAGGGCTGAGTAATGCTGAGAGAGAATAGTGTGTTTGTGTGTGTGTGTGTGTGTGTGTGTGTGTGTGTCCTCTCACCCTTTACTGGAACTTCCCCTGTACCTTCCTCTGAGTCCCACAGCCGTACAACAAGTGAGAGGAGCGTTCACTTCTTTGCTCTGACTTGGCACTTTACTGCCATTAACACAGCCCACTCCTGCATGCTGGAAACACAACACCAGAAAGCTTTTGAGTCTTTTATGTGTGTGTGACAGCGAGTGAGTGTGTGTGTGAGTCAGCTAGGGTTTTTATTTGACCCTCAAAAAAAGTAACAACATGCAAACTGAATGCATTCCTCCAGTGTTACACTTTAAGCTCTTTATTCGAGTTCTCACAGAAAAGGATGCTGTACGTGACTTTGAGCACAAAGTTTGGGAGGTTTGATTCACTAGTTTAGGCTGACTTGTCTTTTTTAAATTCATGCAGTCTTATTAGTTTAACCTCATTTATTTAGTCAACTGAGCCATCCTACTTTGCGTTATCTTTTGAGGTAGCTGATGGTTGGAAAAATGAGGGACAAACTATCTGACTTTAACAGGTTTAACTGTTCCCAAAATGACTTATTGTTTAAGAATGAATGAGTTACCTAATTAAATCTTTGACTCTAAGACCCACCACTCAGCAAAATCTCAATAAGCTGTAAAAATCTGTCACCAAAATGTATGGCCAAAACAACTTTCACATGATACTGACTGAAAATATGCTGTGATCTCTTGACACATTCAATACAAAGGGAGAAACATTTTATAAATAAGAGCCACATTATCATTTTCATAAACACTTTTTCCCTTTGTCTTTGGTTGCCATGAACTTCTGATGAGCTTCTTCTGCTGTTAAATGATCAGTTATTGTCTACTATGTGCAATTTGGTTGTCCATTACAGATGTGCTGAAGGGTGATGAATACTTGAATAGTAACCAATCCATATGTGCAACAATTCACTGCCTGCTGATCTTTGTGATACACTCAAAGACTGTGTTTGCAACATGTGACACTTAAATCAAAACAAATCCAGAATCATTTTTCTTAACACCTAATTGATAGCGAATCATTTGATAGTTGCTAACAGCTAGCATGAGCACACTTTATCAAGACTATGAAAACATAGTCAATAAACTCTGCCCTTGGTAAAACAGGTAAATGGTATGCAAGCTGTATAAGGTACTTTCTGCTACTCATTGCGATGCATTTATAGCATCGCTTGGGATGATGCAAGCTGGAACTTAAACTTACAGTGCAGCCCAAAGCTCTACAACAAGAAAGCTCTAAGACACTGCAATTTTGTCTTTGAACTTAATTCCCATGTGAAGGGTAGTGTTTCACATTGTGCTGTTGTATCTGCATCAACCACACTGCATGTACACTTTCCAACCAATTCTCTGCAGAGACAGCAACACTGATCAGACTCAGTCCTTGGTATTTTGAAAGTGACCTTGCCTAAGCAGGCAGAGAGTATCGATGTGGGACGGCTAATGAAGGAAGGGGACAGCTGGGCTGGGACAGGTGGGGCTGGACTGGATCAGAAACAGAGACAGGGGGGAAAGAAGAGAGGAAGACAGCTGCTGCTGTGTTGACCACGAGTTATTATCACCACACATATCTTACAAACTTTGCTGTGAGCACTGAGCTGAAAGAGATGATAGAGAGCCAATGCCAGGGTACAGAGGTGGTTCATGGCCAAAGGAAAAACAAAGTACTTTGACGGTGCTGTGCAGAGCAGACTGAAACAACTGAAATACCAGGAAACAAAATCACCAAACAATCCTCATTTAGAAACAACTCAATCTTTGTGTAAACATCAGGGGGTACCTCTTGGTATTAAGACAAGTTTGATTTAAAATGTGTAAGTCAAGTTTCTTTTTTTCTACAAGCAAGTATCCAATTCTAAAGTATCCAATTAGTTCTGCAAACTACTTGTACAAATTGTGCAAACAAATCCACTGGTCACAGTAGATGTAAGTGTCCTCTTTGGCTCCATTATTGACAGCTGCAGCCGACTCTGGATGTCTATTCATGGCTCGAAGGTTAGTTTGGGCCATAGTTTCTCAATTTTGTACCATAGCTGTCATTGCAGCCATAGCTTTGAGAGGACACAGAGCATTTGCATTTGCAAAACATGACAAGTGATGACCTTAAATGACAGACTGAGTGGTTTTTAACCATTTTTTTCTGACAGTTATTGATGTTTATTTATGTTCAGGTTTTCTATTTCACTGTAATCCAACTCTAGACTTCAATATCAACTTGGCTTTTTCTTTTAAAAGTCATATCTTTTGAGGCCTCACAGGAAGAAGGCCTTCACTCACTCAAGGTATATATATGTATGGAGAGAGAGAGTTGAGAAAATTAGATTTGCAACAGAAGTAAACAAACATCTTCCTTGACCTCGTACTTACACCCGTCTGCTGTATGGAACTACACGGCTCATTCCCAGATCCCTGACCCCCGACCCCTCATCTCCCCCCTCCCCCCTCTGTGTCGCACACTCCAACAGCCATCCATCTCCAAACCCAATCTCTAACCAGACACTTCAAAGAAGGAGGCCAGGACCCCCTGTTTCCATAAATGTGTGTGCGTGTCTTTGTGTGACAAAGTGACCACAGCGGGTCACTCCATACTGAGCCCACACAACCAACAAGTCACACCATTGATCAATGTCCCCAGACTCCCAAAAAGACAGCAGAGAGAAGGACCAACACGAAAAGGGCGGGAGAGAAAGAGAGAACAAGTGATGTAGGAGGAGTGGGGGGATGGCTGAGTCAGCAAATATTGAAGGTCAGCGTCATCAGAGAAGGTTTTTGTCTGCAGAGGGTGTTTTATTTTTTCTGTGAGTGTTTTTTTTCACCTCAGAGTGTTGACCAGTGTTCTCCTCCTGGAGGTCTGGGGGAGGCAAGGAAAATGCAGCGAGTTCTCATCCCAGGACCTCGAGCTTCTTTGACCCTCGCCTCCAACCTGAAGAGGAAAAACACAGAGAATGTTAGCCTGTCGTCTCCAAACAATATATTTTTCTATCTGTACTATTAGATATTTTAAGCCATTAACAGGTGGCAGATACAGACTGCAAACAAAATATTGTTTTGTATTGTATTGTTGGTAGATAGCTGCATTTTAAAAGACTGATCCAGCAGTGATAAAGCAACCTTTTTATTCCTTCAGAGTCATGTTAAACGCTACCTGCCAAAAGTAATAGTCCAATATTTTGTTTGCTCTGGTTTTATCCTGATCCCTGATCCCCAAAAGTCAAACCAAAATCAACCTTACTGGCTGCAGTATAGGTAATAAAGCCCCCAGGTACAGTACATTCAGACTGCCTGCTAAAAATGGATCCCATGGTCAGGTTTAACACAGATACAGGAGGCAGTGAATTAGCATTCAGAAATAACCAATTTTGGCGCTGATCTCGTTTCAAATTAGAGCTTATAAAAAGGAAAATACATAAAAGTGAGACTATTTGTGAAATTGCTGTCAAGTCCCCATGCAGCCTTAAAGACTGGAAATTGCTGCTTGGTGTTAAGGTTATACAGAGATGATAATGAAAAACCAAGTCCCAGCTCATTTTCAGCCAAGGATGTTCATTCATCTTTCATCTTTGTGTTGTCAGCTGTCAAGTCAAAGCAAAAAGTCCCTCAACTCCCACCTGAAAAAGAGACTTCACTTATTTAACCTTTAGCATTCATAACTTCATCCAAAGGCTGTTTTCAGGTAGAGCTCACTGATGACCTGAAGGTTCAAGAGTAGCACTGCAGTTGGACTGAGTGCTATATTGATTTTGATCATGTAATAACCTGATTTCACTACAACTGTGTTTCCTGGTTAATTGGCTCGGTACAAGACCATCAAGATAAATCTCTAAGCTCACTGGACTCCAGATGAATGTGGTAAGCTATACTATTTTCTCTGCCACCAATATGCACACTACTTCTGAGGTAAAAGAGCAAATTTCTTCCTTATCGACACCAAGAGGTGTCAGCATCTCTCCAAAAAAATGTAAATACATCTTTCCTTTTTCAATTAGCCTTTTTTATCCTCTGATCTCACCCTTCCATCTCTCTGCCTCCTCTCCATTCTCTACACCAGCAGCCAATGAGGTAATCAGTTTGCTTGTAACAGTCTGATAAGTGATACGATAGAGCTATTGATTTTGGCCGGTCTGTCCCGATGCAAGGGTCAGTGCTGCCACATCACCCGGCTGCTAAGCCAAGTCTGAGAGCTGTTTTCAGGAGCCATGAACAGATGCTGACTGGGCTCTTTCACAGCTGTTGTCACAGATAGATGGGCTACAGGAAAGAAGGTATTGTCAAGGCAAATTGTATCAGCTGGAATTGGATGTTGTGTTTTGGCTGCCTGGATAATCAGCTTAGGGGTCAGATTTTGATCAACATTGGATTCATTTCCTCTCTTGCATGGCTTTCAGGTGGATGAAGAGGATATTTGTGTAAATTATATTAACATTAACGCAAATTACAAGGCAGAAAACTCCAAAGTAACTTCTTTCCTCATTAGAGAAACTTCAGAAGTATCAATTACAAAACAAACCTGCTGCAGAGATACAGCCTTTTGCTAATTCAATGCAGAAAGTCTTTTAAGCAAATCAATATTATCTATTCTCTTCAGACATATGATCCAACAACCATGATCATTTAACTTCAGCTCTAATGCAGGTGATGTTATTGGGAGGCTCAAGTAGTATCGGTCGAGTAAACATCAAGTAAAACCTAAACTGAATCTAAAAACATCTTTTCGATGATTTCAGGTTTTCTTTACAAAACCAAGGGGCCAGTTTAGCCTTAGTTTGGGGTATAACTGAGTAAAGTGGATAATGTGATCTGAGATAATTATTGAGTTTGATCCGTTTAAAAACTCATTTGATGACTTTGTGCTTTGTGTTTGTTACTTTGAGCTCTGATGAGAAACATCCTGATCTCATGAAGCTGATGGGACAAAGATTTCAGTCCGTCGGACCAGGGAGCCTCCAGGAGGACAGATGGTCAAGGTCCTTCCTGAGGGACCCAGGGGAGGGTTAAGGGTGAAATTAGAGAGATAACGGGGGAGGATTAACTTAATTCTAATCTCTGCTCAAAGATCCTGCTTAAAACTGCAGAATCTGTGCACAGTTCTTGGTAAAGAAAGTGTCCTGTGTTTGGGTTGTCATCTTGGTAGTGATTAGCATTTTGGACAGCTTTGGCTGTGCGCAGGAAAACAATCAATTTTTCAAACCAGAAGGGTCAGAAATGAATATGATGAAATGCAATATCATAACCCCACTTCAACCATCTGACAAGGATTTAGCTCAAATTATATATAAGTAACAAATATCTGTGTTCAATGGCAGCTAACAATCTGCCGTTGAACTTGGTGTCTTAACCAACTCCATCCACATTTCACGTCGCTGCTTGGACTGCAAATTCAGACAGTTCATTCTGAAGGAAACCTAGCCTGAAAGATATTTATTGCTTTAACTGCAGGTTGCACTGAAAGCTTTGAAATGCTGGGTTCTTCTTGGTTTCTAACAGGCACTGATGATGCAATGTAAGTACATGGTTTTTGTAAACACAGAAGTGCACTGAACTCAGTTGAATAGATCTGTCTTATTGATCAGCTTTTTGTCACCAGTATCCAAACTTATTGTTTGAGTTGGTGTTGGAAAGATACCAGGATTGGTTTATTGTATAGCTGGTAAGGAACAACAGGTCATAGATTTTAATCTGCTCTGCTCTGCTTTGCTCCCTTGGATAGCCAAGCAGACTGCTTTCCAAGGAGTACATTGCAACAAGGGCAAAAATATACACACTGGCACAATAGGATAAGGCTGGGGTGGAGGAGGGAAAGACTAACCAACAGAAGAGTGTGGGCAGGGTGGGTGTTGCAGGAACCATTGTGAAAGAACGTTTAAATATACCGCCTTCTCACTAGAATGATCATTTTCTTCTTTAAGCCTATAGTTTTGACCAGATTATCCAGTATAAAAGATTCTAACTGAATTATACAGAATTCCATAACCCAATTATTGATAAAAAATACATGAACCATGCTAAACACGTTTTTCCACATTTTTGCAAGTTTAACTGTTCCTATGCAGAAGTGCGATATTTTATTTTATTTATTTATATATATCTGACCATGTAAAAGCCTGTTGACTGATAAGATAAAGGACCTTCTACACCATTTAGTCCTGCATGCTGGTAGAGTCAGTCTGTGACTGATGAATCACCAGGATTGGCTATTTCAGGACTTTGGATCCTATGGTTGTGGACATATTTAGTAGGGAAAAGGAGAGATTTATAAAAGCTGTGTCACTTGTGCTGATCTGTATATAGATAGACACACTGTGTATAGACACATGCACACACATACATATATGTCTACACATATGATTACATAAATCTGACCCTGGCAGGCTTGTGGTCAGCTTTACACTTTTTAATTTTTATAAAACCCTCCTCAAGGCCAAATGACATGACCAGTAATGCTGTGATGACCTCTGCAAGAAAATCTCAGAAATATATGCACATATACACACACACTCACAGTCACACACATACTCACACTGTGCAGTATCTATAATCAGGAGATGGCATCTCACCCCACCCTGTATACTGGTAGATGTGGACCCATGGGCGCAGATTAGATAGAGATTATTAATCCTTTAGATCTCTGGAGGATACTAGTCAGCTATAGCAGCATATGTCCTCTCTGCAGGGACCACACTTAATGTGAGTACAATGACACCATGATTTAGGATGGCTCTCCCACAGGGTGCCGCAGTATTAACTCAGCTCAGGATGTCATTAAGGTTTAGCAGCCTGTGTTACAAGTGTTCGCTGTGTTAATCACTGTGCATCTAATGTCAGAGTTACATGATAACTTTATGACTTTGCTGTGTTTTAATGCTGAACTGATGAGGTGAACGAAAAGAAGTCAAGGGAGAAAGTAGCTGCCGTTGCACAGGAGGCGGAGATGAATCTGTGCCAAGGTGACTCTGACAGGATCAAACAAAAGGGGGGAGATTTGGTTTCAGCCATAAAACGCATAGAAAGATACATACAAAGATATGTAAGACATAAAGGATCAGATTGTGTTGCAGTATTTTACCTAAAAGACAGCACTTACAGAAGCAAGCAGCTGATTTATTGCCCAAAGCATGATATGGAGTGAGGCACACAAGCCTAGAGGTGCCATGTTTTAATGTTTTTTTTCCCCCTCATCATGTTATAATCAAGCATTTCAAGAAATTGTTGGCATACTAAGTGAAGTGACCTTGCAGAGTGTGGGTTAGATTGAAAAGACTTCTGAATGAAACTAAAGTGCCTGTTGAGTCTAGTTGCACAAGTCTTAATGAATTAGCCTTTAGCAGTGGGTCTGTCTGTTTCTCAGTGCCATCTTCACCCCTATAAACTGAGCTCAACTGCCATACAGAAATATGGCAGGTTGGTGATAACAAACGTGACAAGAAAGAGCTGCTCATCTACATAAAAACTGCACCATTACTCATTTTTTTCCATTCTACTCTGAAGGCACCAAAAATATATACTGCACACACCTGGGGCTTAGCTTTCAGAATGTACTGTAACTGATGAAGACATACCATCATGCCATTCCTGTATGAGACAGAGCTGACGGTGACCGTGCTCTTTGATTAGAAAAAAAGCTTGGACACACATCTCTTCAGGCTGTTTTATGTCCTTTAATATTCTGATAATTATTGTAAAAGAGTTTAAACTTTTGTTTTATGGTAGAATACCCCAACATTTTCCACCTTTTTTATCACTTTGCCGTTTCTCTCATTGAGCAATAAAACAGAATAATGTCAATAAATTATAAATAACATAGAGATAATGATAAGTAAGGATAGACTGACATATGGCCGGCTGATATATCAGACTGATTTTACATTCTTCATTTGTATCTACATTGGCCATTTTGTGGTTCACTGGTATATTTTTCACCAGCATGATTCACAGACAGGCATCCAAGGGCAGCTTTGTGTTGCTAGGAGACACTATAGTCCATGTGCAGACCTTGCCTTGCTCCTCCCCTGCTTGCAAACTGCAGAGTGAAGCAACCAAAGGAGAAATTTACAATATATTCGACATCTCTTTTCCATCTTGTTACAGTATTAAATATAGTTAGATAAATGTTCTTTCTTTTAAAATTCAGACCCATAACAGTTTTTATCATTGCGTCATTTCTATGATGTGAATCGAGGGAGCAAAAGCAGCACCTGCCCAAAATATCAGCCCGAGAAGATGGGCATCCTCTATTGGTTATCAGTTAAGGGTGACGAGAAAGAATCGGTATTGGCACAGCCCAAAAAATCCATATCAGTCGATCTCCAATTAATATAATAATAAGTGAACATTAATAAATCTACAATACTAAATTTCTTCCAAAAAAACAAAAAAAGAGAAAACATTTGCTAATTTTTACATTTGATCATATGGAGCAAGCGTATGTGAAACATTTTTGCTTGAATATTGTAAAAAGAGTTATTGAGTTATATAACAGTTGTTTTCTGTTTATTTGGACAGAAGACTGAAACATATTAATTATGAATAGCATCCTGCAATTTTTTACTTTTTAATTTTTCATACTAATTTCAGAAAGTCGTAAACTCTTTTGATTTGCAATATGACCTGTGATCAATAGAAGAAAGTTTTGATTTGATTGACACTGAATGATTGTGTCTTAAACATTCAAACAAATAAACAAAATAAACAAGTCAAGTGTGTGTTTTGCAGTTCTGTAAGGGTTTCTCTTTTTTGTTGACGGCTCATCAACAAATTATTTATCACTGATGGAGAAAATAATTACCAGTTCACATAAAAAATGCATCCCAAGCCAGACATAGAAATAGTTAATAGTTAAATCAGTTATTCCTATCATCTAAATGATAAATTCTGATCAACCATATTGAATCATCATAGCCCCTCCCTGGGCAGATCTATCAAACATCAGAGCGGAGAAGTCAACACACATTTTCCACACTAGGATTGAATCAATTGGAATAGTAAAACACTCCTTCCCAGGAACAGAGCAGACATATAATACAATTTCTCAGGATCCATTTCCCCATTTTCTGCTGTCATTAAATGAACACTCATATTTTACTCCGTGCCCGGCACTCTGCCTGCTGCTGCTGTCATTTCTCCAAGAAAGTGGAAAGCTGCTTTGTTGCCATAATATGCCCTGTGTGATGCTTGTCCCACTTTCCAGCCTGCTTTCATTGTGTAAGCACACATACATAAAACATGATTTGCTACTTCAATTTCTGACTTTTATTCAGCAGGGATTTGGTGGCAGACAACATCAGAGGCATGAAAAGCAGAGCAGTGCAGCGGCGAAATGCAACTCTCTCTCTGATCCAGGGTGGGAGAGAGGGAGTGACAGAACGAGAGAAAGAAAAGAGTGAGAGAGAGAGAGAGAGAAAGAATGAGAGAGAGAGAGTGAGAGTGAGTTGGCTGTGTTTCAGAAAAAGAGGTTTAATCACTGACCTCTAGACTTACAACTGAAGACAAATGGCCATGATTAATGAGGGCCATTCATCTTTAAGGTTAGGAAAAAAACAACAAAGGGAACTGCATTTGGCCATGCTGCTCTGATGGATCTATCTGCTGAATATATTAAACTCCACTCCTGTTAGTTTGCACTTCGCTTCTGATCAAGGAGCTCAGGTTGGGCTGAGTGTAGTGCTAATACTCGTCACTAGAGGGTGGCATATCTGAGTCTGGCAGCTTAAAGCCGTCTGTTTGCTACCACAACTGATTTTACACTTGGGGAAACTGTCATTGGAGCACAAGAAATGCTGCAGTACAAATATCAGTCACATGCTTACATACTGATACTACTGATTGGTAATATTCATGACTCTTAACCATTATAGTTATAAACCACTGATTTCTCAGGGAGTCTCTGAGCCTGTCCTGTGGGTTCATCTGGATTGTTGCTGTGGGCCTACCTGACTCCAGCTGCAACGACTTTTACAGTCTCTCCATTTTTATTCCCTGTGTCCGTCTGTGTCTGTATCTTTCTCTGTATGTTTTTTTCTGTCTGTTCTTCTCTCTTCTCTCTCTCAGAACTCAAAGAGAAATGCTTCTGGCTTCTAAAACGTAACGAAGAGTAAGCAAAGTAACACCTAAAGATTTAATCCACTCTCATATTTCAGTGCATGTAGCTTCCACCATGACCTCATCATGTACAGAGCTCAATCCCTCCTGAACGACTAATCGATACACTTCTCCTCTAACTCTCCTCTCTCTCCACAGTCTATCGTTCCTCTCAGATTTCACATCTTAAGTCAGCCTCTTTGGTGGCCAGATTAGATGAGATGACATGAAATTGAAGGGGGTGGGGGTAGCAGCAGCAGTTGTGGTGGTGGTGGGTCAAATCTATCTGTGTAAGTGATCTTAAGAGCTGCAGCTGATGCTCTGCCACAGCTGGAGAACAAAACCCACCTCTACAGTGGAAACCTGTGTAGAGAGTATAAAAGAAGGATATAAAGCAAGAAGGGAAAAATGATCAAATGAGGAGGAAAAATACCAGAGGAAAGTTTTTTCTTTTGCATTTCAGCACTTTAACCACTGACTGAGCAAAAAAACTGATTTACCCTGGCTTCTGTCTGTCTCTGCCTGCCACTGTTGTTTTAACAATTTGTCTGTCTGGAGGATGTGAATCTCTTTTTGCACTCTCTTATAATTTCCTCCATGTCTTCAGCATTTCCCTTTTTTTATTTCACTTTTCTATGCATATGCTTCGTTCTGTCTCAGCTCAAACAGATTATGCACAGGCTGCCAGGCCAGAGATTTGCACATATTTCACAGAGGCACCTGTCAGCATCTGGCTGCACTTGAGTTGTGCTTTGAACAACGTGTGGAAAAAAAAGTAGAGGTGATACAAACGGCGTGAGAGCTGCTGCTGTCATGGTTCACTTCACCTGCAGAAAATTGAAAGATTTTTGTCTGTATCATGTTTCACCATCCATGACCACTCCAGGGGGAGAGATTGTGCTGAGGCAAGAACACTGAGAAACCATTCTGGGGCTGTACATGAGGTTCATTTACAGCTTTCAAAGAAGTGCCCAGACAAGGAAAAGGCTAAAGCAGAAGTTTGTTGATTACATGCTTTTTAAGTATGAAATACAGAGGTGATACCACATACAAATTTCAGTGGGTTAGGTAGTCTAATCTTCCTCTGATGGCTCACAGGATAAATCTGAGAGGATTTAAGAAGGCTCAAACAACCAAAGTAGTCACACACACACTACATTTGTATCAGTTTCGGAGACTTCTCTATTAGATCAGAGGGAAAATGTCTTTTTTGGGCAGTATTCCGTTGTTTTATTAACTGAATTCTGTTAAATGTAGTGGAAAACTGCAACGATTCTTCCTCTGCTACAGCGGGACAGACAGAAGAACAAAATGGAAACATTCAATTTAGCACAAGTTGCTGAAAGTTAATTACTTTCGACCACTGCCACAGACATTTCACTATCAGCCTCACAGTAGACAAGCTCTTATTTACAAGACTACGGTCAATGACGAACAACAGAGAGAAGACAGAGAACAAAAGCCGGTTCAACATCAGAGAACTGAAAGCCTCGAGATAGTTTTCCAGCTCTGCCACTTGCGGCGGTGGGAGTGAAATGTGTGAGTGAATACGTAACTTCTGTCTCTCTACAAGCATGCAGACGCCTGTACATGTGCATGAAGTGAATGCTTGGGTTTATGTGCGATCATGAATGTGTGTCTGTGAGAGTGTAGCCTCAGTGTATGTGTGTTATTGGAGCAGGGTGAGCCGGGGGCAGAAACAGCAGAAACAAACGAGGTCCTGTGCAACTCTAAGACTGTTCCATGAATCATCCAGGAACTCTGACGGACCGTCCTCTCTGCACTCAGCTCACAGTTTATAACTTCACATGCAACACTTCCTACAGCAGCCAGATTCAGAACATTGTATGCACTTTTATACTGTATGTCAGACCAGCTGATCCTGTGCTGTAACGCAATGCTGACGGCCATACCTCTGGCACTAATGTAATATAACGCTTTTCTCTACATGTGTAAACAGATTGCATCTTGTAACAAGGCAAAGTCTGTGTCTGATTTAACTGGCATAAAACCAAGGTGATGAGCAATAAGAAAGCAGTATAGCTATGTGTGGACCAAAGGCTGGTGGTGCTGCACTTTTGATAGCAATATAGCATGGTCTGCCTGCCTGCTATGTGCAGCACATATGAGCTCATATGAGCTTAGAATGACTGTGAGGAGAATTTGTTTGAAGTGGATTGCAGCGACCCCTTCAACTGGGGGATTTGTGAAAACTGGCTCTCCATTTTATCAATGGACTCCCAGGTTCACTGTAGTGTAACTGCTGCATATGAGTAGGATTTAACGTTTTCACTAACAGTTTAGCTTGTGTTTTAGCCTTTCGCTTGTGTTTCAGCCTTTAGCCTGTGCTCTATCACTCTCTTGTTTAGCTTTATTCTGCTCCTCTGTCCCTTTTCACAGATCACAGATTTTTTTTCTCACTGCATTGTCATTGAGACTCTGACATACCCTGAATCATTTTGGTCCGGTCTGACCTGATCAGGAAGCTAGGAAATAGCATTTAGAAATACTCTATCTTAGCACTGATCAGATAGTTTTAAGACTGTTACTATGATCAGAAATATAGAGATGAGACTTATCAGGATCACTTAGGGAGTCCTCACAGACCCTTTAAAAATAATCCACAATCAGCCTAAGTTCACACCAGTAATAATAAATAAATACAGAAATCAACTCATCAATATTACTTGCAAAAATACAGAACATCCTGGTTTTTGTTATTAAAGGAAACCTACTTCATCTGGTGGTGACATATGAATGTGCAAATGACTCTGTGTGTGTGCGTGTGTGTGTGTGTGTGTGCGCGTGGGTGCGTATTTGCCCCTAGCAGGTACAATACAACAAGTGCACTGATGTCATTTTTGTCGGCCAGAGGGGAAGCCTACTGCGGGCTGTGTAAGAGGGAACACGTTGCTCTCTTTAAAAAACACGTTGCTCACTTTCACGTGTGCTTGTAGCAGCATGTATGTGTGAGGATGCATTAAAAAAAGAGGACAACTGCTATGCAAATGTGATCTAAATACAGGGAAGACTTGAAGGGGGTACTCTCAATGTTTTCCCCCAACTAAAACAGGATGCACAGAAAATATGCAGAAGAAAACAACTCAGATTTCATGCACGTGTTCTCAGTTGTCTGGAGTCACAAAGAATCTGCAGCGAGGTCATTCAGTCTGTAATAAATGTGTAATTACACAAAAATTGTGAATAACTCATTAATTAATGAAATGAAAATAAATAGGCTAAAGTATCATAATACATAAACAAAAGAAATGAACTGAATTTAAAAAAATGATTTTTTTTTTCTGAGTGGTGCCGTTTGTGTTAAAAAGACAATGTTTTCCTACCATGAGCTAAATGGCACGCAATTTCAGTCACATTTCACAGCATATTTATGTCACATGCTGCCTGTTTACTATTGCAACTCAGCACCCTGCACAAACACGCACACACACAAAAAAACACACATGATTGAATCCATCAGTGTGTAATTCCCTTTTTACTCTCACATCTTCAGAGTCAAAGGTCAGCAGACCCATGCTTTCGTGACAGCCTGTATTTACCCCCCTCAGGCCGGACACTATATGTGTGTGTCTGAGTGTGTATGGAGCTAATGGAGAGTGACATAAAGACTGACATGGATGCTGAGCTGAGCTGTGCTGCGCTGGGCCAGGCGATCTAACCCAACAGCAGGGATACACTATAAATAGACTTATCCCAACACACCCCACCTCTTTCCCCCTTTCTTCTCCTGTTTTCTTCCTTTGCTGTATCTGCAGACCTTTTGTTACAGATCCTAAACAGCTGCCTCTTCCTCCATCCTTTTCCTGCTTCTTCCTATGTTTTGTGCATCACTTTCATTGTTTTTGCTCTTGTGGTCTCTCTTATCCCCCCTTGCCCTGAAAACAAAGATGAGCTAAAAACAGCTATGTGAAATATTTGAATAAAACATAAACCATACCCAATCTTATGATCTGAAAACACAGAGGAGTGAGGGGTGGAGAAAAGGGGGAGATGGGCTTGTCAAAGGGGGACGATGGGGGAGACAGAGTTATGTAAGCGAGGCTAATCCCCTCCCAACCCTGCATAGCAAATGAGACTGGATGACACTGGCCTCATTTCATCCGCTCATTTCTGCATCTGCCGCCTGCTCCTCCTCCCAACCGTAGCGTCTTCACCTTAATCCATCTGTTTGATCTTTGACAGCAGACCAAAGCTTTCATTTTCATACAGGAGTAAATCCTGAGCTGCTCACAGTGAACAGGAGTTGGTGCAGTAACTCACGGTTAAATTGTAGAGACAGGTCTCTTCCAAGGGCTTCCCCGCTCATATCAATGCTAACATCTGACTTTTTGAAAGCTCTCTTATGTAACGCCAACAAGGACATTGGGACAAGGAACGCAAGGAATGAGACATAATCCTGTTCAGAAATTCTGCTGACAAAAACTCTGAATATTTCAGATGCTTTCCAGCATTTGATGTCGGATATTTTTACTCAGTAAAGAAGAGCCACATAAAGGGCCATTTTCAAAGTTTAAGGTTCAATAGTCTGAATTTGAACTTGATTAACAGAGCTCCCACCCACGTGACCCTCAGACCCTTCAGCTCCTCTCCACTCAACTCTAACCCCACAGGCTGACCCTCCTAAACCCATGTGCCCCAGACACCCAAGCAGCCTAATCTGTAGAAGTATGTTTGACTCAACAGGGTCAGCAAGGCCAGTAGACTGAGCTCACAACACTCAACGGATGACAGGGTATTAACAGAAACAACTATTGATTGAAGTACCCCTCAAGGAACATAAAAGGATTAAATTTAATGTGAGGGTTGGTTAACGCCTCTTCTGTTCACCTCTCCTGTGAGCGCTAATAAGCAAGAAAACACACTCAACAAAGATGGTGGCAAGAGAAACTTCGAAACTACAACTGCTTGATATCAGCTTTTTACCGCAGTGAATAAATCAAAACAAACATAAATCCTCTAGATATAGATCTACACTTCTGTAAGATTAATAAATTCCAGCATTTCTTTCCCATAGGGCCTTGCCATCTACAGTATTTTCTCACTTTTGGTCCAATATATTTTTTGTAGAACAGCATGTTGACTTGTACCAAGTAGATTTACCAGACCACTTACCATACTTAAAATTCACACCCCTGAGTATCATTAACAAACCTAGATTACACAAAAAAAAAAAAATCTAGGTAAATGTTGATGTCTTATTTTAGTTAAAAGTCTTACTTTACTTAATATGAGCTACAATCAACTGACAAGTCCAGAGAATGTCTTATTTCAAGACATTTTGAACAGAATTAAGGTCTAAAAGGCTTGTAATGATGAAAAAATCTGCCAACAGTATCAGAAAAATTTGCCCATCTAGTTTCTTGAAATTTACATGATTTCTTAATACAAGAAACTTCTTGTTTATACCATTGGCAGAATTTTTTACGCATTACTAGCAATTCAGACCTCCTTTTTTTCTTTAAATATCTTGAAATAAGACACGCTTCTAGACTTAATCCATTCTCATAGAGTGACTTTTTCTTGCTAAAAATACAACATAAACACTGCTTGGATTTCAATTTTTTGCACTGTAGCATTTGCAGTTATGTTGCTGATGTTGTCATTAAGGCTGCAAATACCACTATATTTTTACCTGATGATTATTTATCAGAACCAATCTATATTATGCCTCTATGACTGATATTAAGATAATATTCAGGGTGCCTTACAGCAATATTCAAACAAGCAGAGGCCCAAAACATAAATGAAAACAGGCTTGAGTTATAGAGGAACAGAAACTTTATGAGCACAACTTTGTTTAAAGCACTAATTTGAATTCAAGCTAATCTTAAGAGCTTTATCAAATTGCCCCCCTCCCCTGGCCCACCTCTCCAAATCCTTCTGCTCAGACAGGACGCTCCACTAAACTTTGACCTACTTCTGTCGGCCCTCAGACTGGGCTGAGGGGCTTACAAAAACGGCAAGACCCCAAACACAGTGAGCTTCACGCTGATCCAGCCTGTTAATGAAAATAATATGAATATCAAAGCCTTATTTGGACAATGCATCTTTTGAATGTCAGATCGCAGAGGGATGCTGGGGGAGGCTTGAGGACGCGTGTATGTTAAGGACACACTGGACTCTTTGTTTGGTACAATTCAGCAGGTTATGCAAACACATAGAAGAGCTACACGCGCATACACACACACACACACATTTACTGCATGCTGAGAGATTGATTTCACTTCCCCGCTGATCAGACACAAGACAAACCCCTCCAACTTTTTATCTGCCGTGTCTCCATTCCAAGAATTCTCCCACAGCAGATGGACACAATCCTCCACAACCAATTTTTCTGCAGGATCAGAGGAGACAAAGACAACGTGACACAAAGGCAGACAACACCTAGGAGACTCTGGGCTCTGTTGGTCTGAGCCCATAGTCCCTGTGAAACTGAGCTAAAACTGCAACTATGCTTAAAATCTGCCAAATGTTTCATAAGCACAGGAAAAGCTTCCAGGCCAGCTGAGTCTTTTTTCATCCACGTGAGATGAGGCCGTGAGAGTTTAGGCCTGGCTCTGACTTTGAGGAGAGGGCGGTGGGAGTAATGTTGCAGAGACCACGGCTGGGACTTCTTCCCAGAGGTTCCCGAATGAATTCTGGGAACATCCGAGCCCAACATGTGCTTATGAAGAGGGGCACATCTGTCAGCAATTAAAAAGGGAGAGATCAGTGGCATATTTGTATCATTGAGCCAATGCAAAGATGATGTAAACACTCTCTCATGGTTCAAACTTCCACGCTCCCCTCCTCGCCTCTCCTTCTCTTTTACAGTTCAACAAATCCAACGCAGGAAGGGGGAGGGGCGTGATGTGGTACGCATTCTGCCGAGGGGTCATCTGGCAGACACATCCTCCAGGCTGGCTTCACTCCGCTGAGCAAAACACACACATAAGGAGGCGCTTTCCAAGAGTGTGGAGGAAATCTAATCTATAAATCCGACACAAGTCCAAACAACTGGGTGTCAACAGATCTTTGCTTATATTATTACCTCAGAGGAGCAGCGCTGTAACGTGTCATGCTGATTCAATTCTGCTGAGATAGTTGCATTGGACAGGGCGGAGAAAAAAATAGTTTGTTCGACAGAATTATATCGGAGAGGCTCCTTTCAAAAAAAAAGAAAATCAACAGGAAATTGCAGCCAAATCAAACCTTGAGGGGCCGATGAGCTTTAAAAACCAGATCAATAATTCCTGTTTTGCTTCCCTTGCTTGCACAAATCAAGTTTCCAATAGAAGCAAATCAACACACAGCTCAATCAATGAATCTCTCACTTGTAAGACAGCTGTGCTTTGTTAGTCATGTAAGGAGTGCCAGTCTGACAGAAGACTGTTTTTCTTTTTCAAAGGAAGAAAGAAAACGTGTCCAAGCTAAAAATTAATAGAAATCAGAATGTTTTCTTCTGGGAGACAAGATCCAAGTGAATAAAAACATGGAAATGTCTCAGCAGCAGGTCAACTCTTCGACCTCCTAAAGCTGCTCCTCTCCTACTTGGCAATGAGGCTCAAATCTGGACCTAATACTGGTGTCATCCATCAATCTTGTGTTTGTGTGTATCTGTGTGTGCGTGTGTGGTCTGCTGTTTCAGCACTGGCCATTTCGGTCCTCGTACATCAACCTCCTGACAGCAGTGAAGTGACGCTTTGTGACATATGAGGCCACTTTACCTTCTCCTCTGAGAGAGAAAGTAGAGAGGAGAGGGGAGAAGGGAGAGGCATGCTGAGCGCAAATGGAAAAAGGGAAAGTCTGTTTAAATATAGATACAAATGGGATTTTTGATGCATTATACCAAAATAAAGACTTTAAATTGAAGTAGAAGTTCCTGCAGAGTATCTTACGGGTGCTGTAAACACTGGAGGCAGTGTTGAGAAAACATCATTTGATTGGCTTTTTAATGGATGTAAGGAGTGGATGGCACACTTCAGCACTACTGGTTTTAATGTGATCCATGCCAAAGCTCTGCCCACTAATGTCCATTATACACAGACCTGCTCCACTCTGCATTGATTGTGTCTCTTCTTACAGGCTGTAAAGGCTTTCAGAGACCATCTCTGCCTGCCATCTCAGCTATCAGATTCCAACAGCAACTTAATTGACCTGAAATCTACTCATGTGGAAAAAAACGCTGCACATTTTGAGCCTGCTTTTGTGCTGAAGCAGGTAGCACAAAGGCATGATAATAGACAGGCAGTGTCCAAGTTCATGGGGCATTTTATGGCTGCTTCTTAGGTCTTTAAAAAGTCAAAAGGGGGTAATGAAAGGCTGAGCCTGAGGACAGCTTGACGATGACAGGCCCAAAGTAGAGGGGGTCCACCCATGTCTGTATAGCCACACCTTGGGCTGATGAATAGGCAGAAGAGATGTCATGTCCCTAGCTCTAGTTCCGTAACACCAGACAGTATTTTTGAGTAAACATTAATCTTGATTCATAGGTTCTTATTTTCTTCTTTAGCAATCAAAGTAGTGTTGAGGATCAGATCACAGCAGATATATTGTTTATATCTTCCTGAATTCTCTACTCTACCAGGTGGTGGATTTGCCAGGGCGTGAGAGGGTGACACGGGAAGTGAAAGTTTGGGCTACATAACCAACACGACAGACATTCCAAGACTGAAAAAAAATTACCGGTATTAACTGGTTTCAATTGTTTTCAATGTTCTGGTTGTGCCTCAAATCACTACAAATTCAATATTTTCCGTATTCATCTCGTAAACCTGTTCAAAAGCCCTGCATAAAACACTGCACCACACCCACCATGTCTCTAAGGGCTCACTTGTGGTTACCAAAAACCAACGTGACGACACCCAAAAAACCTCCAAATCAAGGCCTCATAAAGGCAGCCTACAAACACGCAGTGTGACTTTGTTCATTATTTCCACATCCCTTGTGTCGGAGTATCAGTTTAGTTTTTAGTATGCTTCACCTTGGCCTTATCTGTGCAACACTTCAAGATATTTCAGCCTAGACAAACTGTAGGACCAGCAGACTGATGGTGTATGGGAAACACTTAACTTAGTCTATCCTCAAACTATAAATCTCTACAGACTGAAGTCATTCTTCCCCCAGCAGACCTAACCTGACCTTGAAGGGTATGATGGATGAGCTGCCTGTAGATATTCATCCCTCAATAAATGTTTTTATATATATATTAATACATAATAATAAGTCCAGAAGCCAGGTCAACATTGCAATAAGGACTTGACTGTTCAAACCCTCCAAAATAATACAAACTCATTTATTTCTCTCTTTCTTTCCTCTTTCTACAGAAGTAATCGCTGTGTTTGTTTTTGGCACTGCACAGACATGATCATTATCATCAGCACCCAAGTGATGGCCTCTGCTGCAATCACTTGACTAATGAAATGTTTCTCCACTGGTGATTGGAAAGTCTGCCTGATGCTAGAGACTAAAAGACCTCTGAATAACCTCAGACTTAAAATGTCAGAGTTTAAACTCTTTATTCATTCATTTTAAGAGATTTATGAGATTAACAAAGAGCCTAGCAAACCTGAAATAGCTCAGCTGGCTTTTGTGTCAGGCAGGGTCAAAAATGCAAAAAGTCTCCATGATCTGATTTGAGGCTGTGTAGTTTTAGGTTATCCAACAGAAAAGATTTGCGAAAGAGGCTGGGATGTCCTGCTGCACTCTTTGTGCATCCAAAAACAGAATCACAACAGAGGCTTATGACATGTGTCTGCAGGAAAACAACAACTGTGCATCACTTGTTGTTGGGGGTATTACTCATGAACACTGCATTTTCTCAAATGCCAAAATCAGAATTCATCTACACAAAAGTGGATTTACGAGTAAATAAATCAACATTTATATTATATTTGACTAGAAGAAGTGTAGTCTCCTGATGAGTTTGGATATCCTCTGAGGTCTCCATAAGAAGAATTAAGGCTCAAGAGAAGATAAAATGAAGCTCCTTACCAGTGAAGCAATAAAAAGTGAAACAAAGCAAACAACGAAAATGAAGACAGATTTATTTTCAGTGCCAAAAATGACACAACTTGAGTTTATCTTCCAATGATGAAGAAAAGAAAATCAATTTGAAAATGATCAGACTGAAAAAAACAGACATCTAGAACAGGTTACAGAGCACAGAGAGATTTGTCTTGAGTTAGAAACAACAGATCATTGAACACAAGCAAGAAGTAGCTCATTTCTATTCAAATCCAATTACCTCAAATTGGGCTTTAATTTAGCAGCAAGGCAATCATGTGGGCAAATACAGGAACAAATACAGACTGGGGTTTCAAGGTTGAAAGAAGAGGCACTGCTGTGTCTTTGTATTTCACATGGATTTCCCATGTTTGCCCTATTAAGAGTAAATATACCAAAATCAACTAAAAATTGGCACTTGAAGGCATAACCAGGGGCATGGATGATTTAACCTCATGCCGATCTTAACAGAAGGTTTGTTGAGTTAACATTTCCAACACGGCAGCTGCCATCAATAGGCCTCAAAACCCCTTTTTCAGAAACCAATGAGTGATGCTCCAGGGACTATGTCCAGTTTTATATAATCTATGATGTAAACAAAAACAGAGAGTTCTTTTTCCCATCTTATTCAAAATGACAAAGAAGATGCAACACCAGCACCAGCTTCATGCACCTGTAAAAGCTCTGACATCTACCTGCTGCCAAAATAATGCAGCTTTAACCTATGTTTTAGTATTTGAAACCAAAGCTGTTTCCTTCTATGACTTTGTAAACACAAACTGCAAAAAGAACCAGCAAAGCCAAAAGTAATGTCCTTGCTGGCAAACATGCATGAGAAGGAAGGACACTGCTAACACAGGCAGCTTCTAATTACAGTTTGACATACAGTGGTAGTCTCAGAGTGTGTGTTAGTGTGTGTGTGTGTGTTGAGTCTGACTGACAGCTTGTCTCCCCCCTGCCGTGCTCTTGCTCTTGTCTCTTTAATGGGCTGGCAGTGAGAAACTCAGACAGAAGTCTCAATGACACACCCGCTGTTCAACACATCACAGCTGAGAGGAATCACAGGCAGAACTGGATCTCAGAACCGACATTACTCTGACAAACTGCACCTTAAAAAGGAAACAAACTGCACAGGTGACATTGAACTGCAGTATAACATCAAACAGGCTGACTCACAACTTTTTACATGAAGGGAAGACTAAGAACAAATCTGGAGAGCTTCTTTGAGTGCACGAGGCCCTTGATGAGGAATTCCACGCATAGGACTCTGAATCAACCTTAGAAAGCAGAAAAACTCTGTCCCTAAACTGTGTTTAACAACAGCAGTGTTTCTGATGTATGGAGCTTCCTGCTACATCCTGATGAATGAGGGTAAATTGAATACGCCGACACGCTACGTGCATGCTTTTAATCTCATCTACCACTCAGCTTCATCATCACAGCTGCAGCAAAATGAAATGGCAGATGGCAACGGCTGCAGAAGCATTCCACTAATTGAGCTTCACAGGTGTGGATCAGATTGTTCTCTCTTTACAGTACATCAGTTCAGCTTGGGACATACTCACTGTATGCCGCTTCATGTGGGATTTTCCTTTACTTGTTATGCAAGAGTGCTCTTGTGTGCCCAGATGTGCTCCTTTGTGCACACTTATGAGGTATTTTCAGCTGAGATTATCTAATTAAGCGGGGAAAAACTTGCCGATACATTCTGAGCAGGAGGCGTGTCCACAACATATCAGCATCTTCTAAGGAAGAGCTGGCAGATGTGTATAAGCTGGGATTGTGCCTGTAGCTGTGTTCTAGTTTCTCATCCATGTTATTTATTTACTTTAAATAGGCATATACAGGGATGACTGGAGGATAATCTATTTGAAGACAGATGCAGACATCCAAAGAAAATTGTAAAATCTGTCATCAACAGTTCTGACTATGTTTACTTTAATTTTTCTTCATGGATTGATTGGCTGCTTGCTTTGGGATCAATCAATTTATCATGTAGTCTTTAAAAGTCAAAGACTTGTAAAATATGCTCTTGACACGCCTGAATTAGTTTAGGTTTTAAAAAGCTAGTTAAAAAAATAAAGAAAATGAACATGACATTTATTACAGCATGACAACAACCCATGACTTTTTTTTTCTTTTTCTATTTGCTACTCGTGACTGCTTTTTGCCCATTTTCGTCACTTTTCACTCCAGTTTTTTTGCCACTTTTGGTCCAGTTTTGGCTACTTTCTGACTATTTTCCAAGTTTTCCCCCAATTTTCTTGCCAGTTTTTCTTTCTTTATGACCATTGCTGCCACCTGAGACTTAGTTTTAAAGCTACTTCTTGCTGTTTTAGCCACTTTTGACCACTTGTATTGTTGCCCTTGCAAAGGTAGTTTTCAACAATTTGACTCTTTGGTTGAGAAGGGTTGAGTGACACTGATTGGTGCAGAACATAAAAACATTTACTGCAAAAAATGTATCTGATATTCTATAACATTTGAGTGTAAAGAAATGTTGCACTGTCTGGGATGAGAGTGTTGCAGCAGGCCACATTGCAATTTAATCTAATTTACAACTTGGGAGTTTATGTTCTTATTGGTAAATGACAAATCCCTGCACACATCATCCTGTGAATTCACCATGTGATGAAAATGATCACCCCCACCTCACCTAACTGCCTCCTGCCCGCCTCTCTAGCTGCTCCAATCTGAACAACAGCTTGGCTATCACCCCCATAACCAAATCCCCCCCCCTCCTCCCTAACTGTCTCTCTCTCCATGTGTCCTGCCACCTCTCTTCTCCTCCTCACCCATGCTCCTGCTCTGCTCCGTTCTGCTGTGCTGACAGGTCGGGATGATATAGGGTCTCCCAGTGAGGCGGCGTGGTGCTAGGTTAATATCCATGCAGGAGGGGATGCAGCATGAGCCTGCAGAAACATTTATGTATACACATTTTGGCTGCATTCAAAATTAAGTCACATGACTGTTTCAATGGTCTTTAATTTGTCTGCATTCATCTTCAATCACATAGCTTCAACTGCATGACGTTCACACTATCAATCATCTGCAGGAAGGCGTTCACACAGATCAGAAGGTGATGGAGAGGATCTCAGACCTTTATATCTGCTTCTGCAGGGCATTATTTATGATCCAATAAGGCGCTGGGCGTTTCCAGTTCAACTTCTAACTAATCCATATATTTAAGTATCAGCCTTGAGAGCATAAAACAAATGA
The DNA here is from genome assembly GCA_008086565.1 of Thalassoma bifasciatum. Classification (NCBI taxonomy): domain Eukaryota; kingdom Metazoa; phylum Chordata; class Actinopteri; order Labriformes; family Labridae; genus Thalassoma; species Thalassoma bifasciatum. Next base: position 111,087 of record RPOG01001700.1, read on the forward strand.
AGCAAAGGTCTCTCTCTCTTTATGTGACCTTTCCTTTATGTCGTCCCCCCATCCTCTGTGAGACAGAAGCCATGGATATCAAGAGGGGGAAATGCCAAAACAACAGAAGTGGCATGCAAGAGAAGAACAGTTTTGTGTGTGTGTGTGTGTGTGTGTGTGTGTGTGTGTGTGTGTGTGTGTGTGTGTGTGTGAAGCCAAAGCAGCAGAAACTCCATTCACTGAAACAGCTGGATGGAGATAACAGAGAAATGCTTATTCTCCAGTTCCTTGCTCCCTTACACACATTTCTTTGTGTTTCTGTCTTTATATACACACACACACACACACACACACACACACACACACACACACTTCCTTTACATCCAATTTGCTGGGAGAAAACAGCTGAATCAAGCGTAAACAGCAAACACTTGTGGGGAAATTTAGCCTCTGCATTCATCCCAAAACTAGTACAAGTTAAGCTTGAGCAGCCAACTCAAGTTACTCGGATATATCAAACTATCAAACAACTTATATATGGACTCACTACACATTCCTAACAGCCATGTAAGCCTTCAAATTAGGTTTCTTTAACATCTAACCTGGGACCTAACTGCATCGCCCAAGCTTGTCTAAGCTTCATTTTTCATTAACTTGAAAATATTCAAAAAGTTGCTTCAGAACACAGAAAGCTCAAAAAGAAAGAATAAGTTTACTACACCCAAACTATAAAATTAAAATGTTAGACATTCAATGCTAAAAGAGTCTCGTGCTGCGTTCATGTACTCACCTTAAACTAGGTGTTTTCTACTATCAGCACGCGCTGCAATATCCTCCAGCTGTAGACGTCTCGCGCACGATTTCGGTCGTCCTTTCTTTACGTATGCAACTTTTTTGAACGCACAAAAGCAGTTTTACAGTCTACTCCTCCTCGGCAAACCCGTCCAGTCCGCTGCAGCTCGGTGTTGGTCCCGCTGCTGGTCCGGATCCGACTCTCTCTGCTGCTATCCGGGCTGACAGAGTGTGTTAGGAACTGTCACCGCCAGAGCCCGGTCCGCTGCTCTGCGAGGGCGGGCAGCTCTGTGCTCCAGCAGGGCTCGACTGATGATCCACAATACAGGGTTTAGGGACTGGAGGAGAAAGAGCGAGGGGGGTCTACAAGGGGGGAGCGACGACCGGTGGAGCAGTGTTATTCAGCAGATGGTTCAAGGTTTTAGAAACTCAACCACATCACTTTTCCTGTGACTCTTAGTGGTTTTATACACTTGTATTTTATTCTAATGAAAAAAATATAAAATCAATATTCATATAGTTTAGCAGGAATAAAATGAAGATTTTAAAAAAATGTTACTGAGAAGTTAAAAGAACTTTGAGGACTATTTGTTTGAAGTGGATTGCAGCAGCTGCTTTTCTTTGTTTGAAAACTGTGATGTATGTATCAATCACTGTCTCTAGAATGGACAGCTAGACTCTGCTTTTTACCAAAGCCAAAAGAATCCTGTCAGAGGCGCCTTTGGGTTGCCAGTTCGTGCAGAAGAGAACCTGGATGAGGCCGGGACGCAAAAAAGAACCTGTTATTTTTTTTCTCTTGAATAGAACCTCTTCTTGGCTCTCTTTCCCCAAGCACCTTACTATTCTCTATAGAACTACACAGGCACGGCAGCTTTCTGTCATTGGGAAATATGATGTAAAGCCCAGTTTTTAACGTCTCTTGGCCGATCAAAATAACAGTTTCTCAGAAAAAGAGGACTTGAAAACAATGCATCAAATTAATATCTTCATATCACTGAAGCCTACAAATGTAACAAACATTTCTATGAGGTGTATTTATTTCTTGAAATTGGTAGACAGGGCTTTTGAACTATACTGCAGACAGTGATAAGGGGAGCAGTTTTAGTGGTAACCTCACTTTGAGCTGAGTGAGATGGCGACCATGTTTTTTTACACTCCATGGTATCAATAGTTACATGGTCCTGTTGTTTAAAACATCACAACAGGCAAACTTTGTAAGTTTGTAGCCTACCATGGTTTGGTAGCCAACTAAATTCAGCGCTACTCATAGCTCACTGTTCTGAGACGTTTCCTTAATTTGTAACATGTAATCCTGTTTAAGTCCTGTCAGTGCTCATCTACCAATCAGAGCAAACGTAGCATGGCTCTTCATTATATTGATAGACTCTCAAGTTTGAACAAAGCTCCGCAATATAAATGTTGCATGTGGCTTGGAATAAACATTAACACAAACAGCTTAACCCTTTTCTTTTTCTTTTTTGTGTTTCAGCCTTCAGCTCATGCTCTATCACTCTTCTTAGCTTTTTCTGCTCTTCTGTCACTCTTCTGCCAGTGTCCACCATTACTACTAAACAGATTCAAGAAATCATTTTCAGCAGAAATAACACCCCACAGATCTCTCTTCTCACTGCTAAACATCATCAGTCGATGTGGCGTTGTCACAGAGACTTCAACTTGCCATAGATCAATGTGGTCCAATCCAACCTGATCAGGAAGCTGAGAAATAGCATTTAGATAAAGCTTATTTTGGCGCTCATGATCCCATTTTACATTGTGGGTTATGAGTAGGCATACATCAGGCGTTTCCAGGATCAATTAGAAAATCCCTTTAATACAACCAGGCTACAAAAAAAGAGCAGTTTGGGAGCTGTTTTATAGTGTAGACATAGATTATGTTGGCACACCCAGCAGCTGAGGCCCAGGATAAGTGGCTCCTTGGGGTCCGGTTTGTCAGAGGGGGCTCAAACAAAGAAAAATTTAGAGTCTACCTGGCATTGTGTTGGTCATTTGTTGTGCATTTTGACAGTTGTATTCATAAAATTGCACATATAAGTATTACTTCTCCTAATATTTTCTTACACTGGAATGTATACTACGCTGGTACTTTTTTCTGTTACATGGCTTTTGTCTTTTTACTGTTTAGTCAGTTCTTTTGTTTGTTGATCCAGACCCACAAATTTGGGACTACTGTTTGTATTATCATTAGAACTTATTTTAAAAGTGTCACATAGAAATACATAAATTCAGAGGACAGCAGGGCTCACATGCTGCCAGAGAGAATTCAAAGTAAAAGGTCTGGATCACCCCTTTCTTATGCCTTCTGTTAAACTTCACAACAAGCTAGCATTTGTTTTTTTAGACATGTTTTCGTTCACCTGCAGCCTTTTTGCACACCCCAAACACCCAAACACGTTATTGTTGTAAAGATGACTTTGAAAGATCAGGCCATTCAGATACTTTCTTAGATGAGGCTTCTTTTCGTTTCTACCCCACGAAAACAGGAGAGCAGGCCGACTCCAGGTGAGTTCTTCTCTGCATCCTCCTTTGAACTCTCAGGTAGAGAGTTTCCCGCCCACTACCTTCTATTTACTCAACCACTCCGGAAACACAATCTGGGGTCTCCTCTGTTCAGTACAATAGACCACCACCTCCACCACCTGCCTGTTTCATCTATGAAAGAGGAGCTGCATGAATACCTGAATGACCTAATTTGTAGGAGGAATGTATGGATTGATTTTCTCAAAGGGTTCAAGGTGCAAAAAAAAAGCCTTGCCATTGAAAACAAGCAGCTGCCATGGTCATTTTAATCCTTAAAGAGTAATCTGAGTGTCCTGATATACAGCAGGTGTGATAAACCCGTCAGTCATGTTAAACCTCATGTAAACTACAGAGAGGGGAAACAGATGCTCAGTGATTCTCTTCTCTGTATTCAATTTATTTTACATTCATATCTTTGAAAAACCTCTGCAGTAAATCACCATATACCAACACCATCTATGCTGTCCAAGTTAAATTGACTGTAAACACTCAGTAACTTGAGGAGAAGTGATCTTGACAGCACCCACTATTGCACAGACCATGAACTTTGAGTCTTACCTGGCATTTATACATAGGCATCAACTCACACCCTTCTCTCCTCTGCTCTGCCCATTGCTTGTGGAGACACAAAAAGCTCCTAAAAGTCACGAGAAAAATGATAAGTGTAGTATAGATGATTTAAATCAATGATTTACATAGATTTTTTTTTCCACTGAAAGGAATATTCATGACTCAGTGTGATATTAACAAGCTCACAAGGGGGTAACTGCCAGGGCTGTGCTGCAATTTTACACTGCTCTGAATGGGATTTAATCAGACCTCTACACTGGGGTTGTAAACAGCATAAAAATGATAGAAACATGTTTATTCAATATTAATTTTGTACAAAGTGCAGCTTTTCACGATGACTTGACACCTGCAAGGCATCACTTTATGTCTTTGATGTTTTCAGTGTGAGGAGAAGTACATTGAGGAGCCCCATCACTGCTGAACTCCACCTGACCTCCTCTCTTCTGCCTACAACATACCAATTTATTCCCTGCACCAAAGCCAAATACATAACCCCCACCTGTCCTCCTGCTCATTCTCCCTGCAGATTGTCTTACACCTCTGCTCCTTTTCTTCTCCCTCATCTTCATCTTCTCTTGTCTCAGCTTCTGAATATGAACTCCATCTCTGACATTTCTGGCCTTCACCCTCCTGATTCCCCTCCACAGATCTTCTTTTTCTCCATCCCTTTCTCCTTTAAATTGTCTCCATGGTTCATTTCAACTTCAGGCTTCAGCTGCCTGCAACACTAATATAATTTCCAGCTGAAATGAAACGTGCAAATGTGCTGCAGTCTCTGCTTATCCCCAGTGGGTCTGGATTGGACTCTCCCTCATTAGGCCAGGGTGGGTACGACTGCAGAGGATTAGAGTTTTTGGAATATTCCCTTAGTGTTTATGAGTAGAGAATAACTTATTTTTCTAGCATCACAAAAGCTTGTAAGTTTATTGTCTCCTGAGAAAAAGTATGCATATGTGTGGAAGTGTATGACTGTTTGTGGGTAGTGCTGTGTACGCTTGCATAAATCTCTGTTTGCTCAAGTGTGTATTCTAAAAAAGTCCTTGCCCTTGGCAGTCCGTGAGGTTTGCATAAGACGAGACTGTTTGTTTTGTAATCCCTGAGAGGGGGACCAAAAAGTCCCTCTGTTTTCCTCGCCTGTTTTTGCTAAATGGTTTGTTTTTTGACTCTGAAAACAGTGCGGAAATGAGTGCACAGCAAATCACAGTATCACAGGGCAGAGTGGATATGTGATTTTTAATTAGTTGTGGGGTGTGACTAACATTAGCAGAGCTAGCACTATCCGCAGCCTTGAGTCCTTCTTGCAAATTGGCATCCAGTGCCGGTTACGGCTCTGGTTAAGTGGTTAATGACCACCAATGAGTGTGTATTGATAAGATTTTATTGATACCAATGCTCCTATTGATTCTGCTTATCAATCTGATTGCTTTATCAGTTCCTCCAGGGAATTGTATATGTACACAAAGTAGCTTTACAGGTTTTCTGTGTCAATAACATTTCATTGAATCTATAAGTAAATGAATATGGAATTGGTCAATGGATCTGAATGTCTCTAGATGAACATGAATTAAAATGAGAAAAGATCATCTGGTGATGCTACTGATTTTTTTGTATTGTATGTTATTGGCTGAAGTAGACCGCCAAGCAATACTTTCAGTTTTGTTTTGTACTTGTGTCTTTAAGATTATTTTTACTTGCTCTGATGAATTAAAGCATACTGTGTGCTCCACTTTATATACATAGGGTCTTAGTCAAGTACACATATGCCTCCACAGCAGCTCTGATACCGTGAGAACGGGCAGGGGGCTCCCACAGGGGGGATTATGAGGAGCAACCAAAGTGACACATCTCACACTGTGTTTGGTGTAACAGCTTCATACAACAAGATGAAACAGATTAATGGAGAATTCCTCACGCTCACGCCTCGGCAGGAATAACACACTGCCTGCCTTTGTTTCCAATCTGCTTTGGTCTGTCTGTGTGAAGGCTGAACGCTTGGATCATATGACTCACACATGCTATGTCCCCTTAGGGTCTTCATCCACAGCTAGATACCTGACCAGAGACCGACCTTCAGCCCTAACATGACTCAGAAATATCAAAGAGCTGTAAGCAGGGTTTCTAAAATTGTTCACTAGACTTATAAAAAAACCTCTCATGCATTTCTGTGTTCATCTGTTTCTACATTAAGCTCCCTCTACTTGTCCAAGCTTTGTGTTTAATGAATCATGAATTGTTTATGCCTCGTTTGCCAACGAGAGAGAATTTTAGCTTTTCAATAAACAATGAAGCTCAAAGTGCATACAGGATGAATCTGCCAAATTGTACAACAATGTGGGTTTTTAAATGATGCCATTATCTTTGTTCTGCTCCTTTAGAAATTCAGCGAGTACACTAACATCTCTGTCATGTTCCCAATTAGAGCCCTACAATCCAAAAACCACAACACTCTTGAGGTTTATTTACATATTTCCATAATGGTCAAATACGGAGAGTGCAGTGTAGCATGAAACACGTCAGACCCCAGCTTCAGTGTGAGCCTGTGAAATCATCCAATATTGAATTCTTTGTCTGCGAGCAGAATCAGCCCGGCTGGAAAGAGGAGAAGAACTGGGACATCTTTGTTTTGATACTGCTGTCTGTTCAGAGCCTCTCATCCCTTTGCTGTCAAGTTAGGTCTTGTAATTCAATATGATTCCTCAGTTTGTTTCTAATTCAGAGGAATATGCTGCTTCTGCTGTGATAGACAGTGTGTACTTGTCTAAACCAGGCGATGAGGATGATTATTTAATACCACTATTCTGCACGTGCTCGTTAGGAGTTTGTCTGTGCAACAAAAATAACCACGTAGATGATTTATTCAGTCACCAGCCACCACTTTGATCTCCCCTTTTATTCCCCGTCCTGATGCACTTTCATACATTTTAATTACAGTCCCATATGCTCATCCATCTCTAACTGCACTGTATCTGAACCCTGACCTAACCAAAACCCCTGCATTAAAGAAATATATCATTAGAACTCATAAAATAGAAATGCAAACATTACATGCAGGAATGACAGTATGAACTCATCAAACGCTTTAAGAAACATTCAGATCAGAATTTCTGTCCTCATTAATGTACAATTAGAGAGCCTTGTGCTTTTTAGAAAAGCGTTATGCAACTGTTTTTGTACTATTAATGTTTGAATATATGCATGATTTTTATGTTCGGATCTTTTTGTGCTGAGTGAAAAGCTAAAAGGGCATGTGAAGTTCTTGTTTGAAGAAGTTTTAAGAAAATGGGAACAACCTTGGAGTCTTGTTTCATCTCTGACTTTCAGAAGATGAAAGTCACAATTTATGCAAACATCTAGCTTTGTTCTTTAAGAACATACTCACGTGTAAATGTTTTATAGTACGGATGTTTACATGAAAAGCTTTGAGATATTTAACCAAGAGGAAAACAATCAGATAAATGAAGCTCACAGTAAGTTTGAGCAGGACAGATTCATATTCAGTCATTTGTGAAAGCATAATTCTTGGATGCCTCTCATGGGAATTTATTCTAACAATTAAACTAACCTGGATGTGCCACAACCTTTATTAACCAATCACCCTGCTGCTGCCATATTTTAAAGTCTGGAAGCACCAGCTGGCCCAGCACTTTGAGTAGGACTCCATGAGGGGTTTACCATCCTGCTCTCAGCCTCACTACCCTTGAAAACACACAAAGACATCCATATGGGGTCTAATCTCCAAACTCATAGGACATATCTTATTCTTTCTAAACTTGTACAATAACAAACATATCTTCACTCATTAGAAAGTCTGTTTGTTATCTTTCCTTATGAAAAATCTAAGCTTGAACATCACATTTTCAGACGGTTTCAGAGAAGTAGTTTATTATTCAAGTTTTCTTCTGTAACATGACCATCTTTCTACCCATATACATATTCCATTTGTACAGGGACTGACCTCCACGGGACAGCTGTTGTGAATATTTCTTTTCTACTGCCATGCATGAGTGCTTTCTGCCCAGGTGCACATGGACTCACTGTTGGAAACGGTTTCAGAGCAGCTTTTATGTGGAGAGAAACTGATTTTGATCTTATAAACAATGTATTGTTTTACAAAGACAAAGCTTAAAAGTAAAGTTCTTTTTCATCTCCAGTTTTTTCACCTCATCAGCAATCATGTTTGTCGCTGTCTGAGGACATGAGGCAAAATATGACTCTGGGTAATGATGCTGACTTTTGCATGAATCTTAGACTTTTTGCCATGATTTCCTTTCCACACATAAGCAACTTAATTTCTCCAGTTTTTCCACTCTGTCATACTTCAAAGGTTTCAGCCACGGACAAAATAATCAATTTTCAGGCAATTTGCAGGTTATGAGTTTGTAAGGAAAATATAGGCTCCATAGTTCTGTTCCCAGGAGGGGAGGAATGTGTATATTTTTTGATCGTTTGCATGCTTAGGTCAGATCAGTGTTTTCCAGGAATTCTAAGATTGACTTGCTTTTGTCACATGACATCGAGTTTTGATTCACAGTTGCAAGAGTATATTTTCTCAAAGAGCAAAAAGAAATCGTAGTCGGAGTAAGTAGTGGGAGTAAGGTCATGACAGTGTGTGTGTTCTGCTTTTGCCCTTCACAGACTGTGTCTCTGGCATACAAACAAGCATGCTGGTGCAAAATTGGTCAGTACTGAGGCTACAAATGTGCAAAAGAAGAAAAAATATATAAATTTATAGATGATAAAAGTCTGGCTTTGTTTACTGTGAAGGATTTCCTTTTGGGAAAAGCAGTCAGAAATTTAACTGAAGACTATCAGAAAAACAATATACAGTGATGAAAAAGTATGATCTAACACCATACTTTTTAAAAAATCCATGAGTGACGTTGCTTGCATTTTAAGATCTGTTTGGTAGTTCTGTGGTGTTTTTTTCCTTTGGTTGGCTGAGTACAAATGAAGTGACCTTATGCTGACATTTCACATGCAGCTACAGTCCAGCGTCGTCTGATGGCAGAAAAATATGGCACTTAAAAAAAATTATAGTTCAAAGAGTCCTTTTGACATTTACGTTCTTTGTTTTTAATTAAGCTTGAATCTCAAAAAGAGATCATCTAAAAATCCTGCATTAACCGAAAACAGTCTCAGCCTCTTTGTATCTTCACTATTAGCCTCACGCTAATCTTCAAGAGGCCACCAATACCAAAGATAAATGCGGTTTTACTTTAAAGTATTCCAGCACAAAATAACATCCCTATTCTGCACCTCCTTGTGATGTGAACACCCCAGTAGCACTTAGTTCAGTAAAGCAGATTTCCAGGCCAACAGATTAAAGCTAACTACCTCCAGTGGCTCACACATCTTCTCATCCTCACCCTCAAGATTAAGGATTTTTTTTCTCCCCTTCATATTCTTCACTGAGCTGAGCTGAAAATGGGATGCCAAGAGGAGCAATCCTCTCTGGATTATTTAAACAGCCACTTCAAAGGCAAGCAATTATAATCCTGCATTATTGATATGCAAGCATAAAAAACAGTCGGAGTAAATGTCATAGTAACTGGAGAGGAGCTGCCTCAGACATATTTGGGAAGTGAGTGCAGGATGTGTGCTAGAGGGTTTTAGATTTAATTTGTGTAAGAGATGTGAAGAAGAAGTAGGTTGAGTAGCGCTTGTTCTCACTTACAGTATGTCATGAAGATATTTAAATGTAGGGCTCTCCTCTGCGCTCATGTCATGTTGTCGACTTCTACATTTTTTAAATATTTTTAATCAGATTCAAGTTTGCACATTGATAAAAACCTGCTCATCTATCGACAACAGTGTCTCAGCTCAGTTGTATTTGTGATGGACTACAACCATCTCACACTCCCATCATAAGTGACCCAGATTAGAGCATGAAAATGTGTGCGAGTGTGAGTGTGTCTGTGTTTGTAGTTAGTAATAAGTGGCAGCGAATTATGCTGCACGTGTCCCAGAGAACTCAGTGCAGATGGTTATTTTAGTCAGGCAAAGGCTGCAGGCAGCACGCCGTCATGTTGTGTAGATCTGGCTGCAGGAGAACAGTCTTCCCCTGCAGGTTAATGATGAGACTACAGCATGTTTTGAGAAATGAGAAATGAGAATGTGGGGAGAAAACGAAAGTTATATAAGATTCAACCAAGCGATTTTGATTCAACATTCTGCAACCCTAATAATAAGTGTCTGTTCACTGCCATCAGCACTACATGAATAACAACATTTTGTGCTTCAGTGACCATCAGACTTAAGTGACCTTTAAAAGGCCTGAATCATGACCAAATGTATTTGTCTTCAGACCAAGGGTGGCGGGATGTGAACTAGCAAAGTCTTCAGCTACTCTGACAGAAATTTGAGGGACTTTAAGACTCCTTTACAACCAGAAAGGGATGAAAAGAAAAGTGCTCCTGCAGAACAAATACATTTCGGCAAGGAGGATATTGCCCAACTAGAATGGGAAAACAGGCAAAGCGAAAGTGTCCTTTCAGTTGGTTTATCAATTTTTTATTCTCTTTTGCCCAAAAAGCAGAGGGAACAACAACATTTGCACACAAGAGTAATTTCAGAAAGATCAGGCACTTATGAAGCTGTAGGTATCTGTGATGCACCCATTTAAGTTGAAATCCAGGAAGTCTTGGCTTGATCTGGATGTTAGAAAAGCTTACTCAGCTGCTAAAAAGTACAATATACCAGCATCTACTACAGCTTGCTAGCAGGAGTTGTTTTGCTGCTGATTTTGCATTAATGCTAAAATAACTCCAGCTGTTATAGTTGGCTTTGCTCACTGTCTGAATGTTTTGTAAAGATATATTTGTGGTGCCTCTAGTTCTCATGGTAATTACTGTGTGTGAGTTTTTAATTTCGAGTTTTAATAAGATTTTATAGAGCTGGTGCATGGTGTCTTGGCTGCATGATTAGCATTATTGAATCTTGTTATTCTGTTGAGATATTATTTTCTTGTTACATCAATTTACCTACACTAGATTTGCTTCAGGCATTTAACAAGCCCCCTAAATAAATCCATTGTGTGCTTACTAAACGTGCACATATATTAGTTCTGCAAGGTTGCCCTGTGTCCCCATCTTGTTTTTATGTGAGTGCACTGCAGTCACTGGATATATGCCTGTGTACATCACAATGGCAGACACATAGAAGGTTGGACAGTGACATGTTGATGGTGTGTGACTTATCGCTAAGCACCAGCATGTTTCTAATATCAGAACAGGTCAAGGATGTGACTGCAGTGCAGCACAACCCTTAAATTATCTCTGCGGCTTTTCACGCCATCATGGGGGAGCTAAAAGACACCACAGTAGAGGTATTTGTTCAATGTGTGCGAATGAAACCAATTCATATCTAAAATTAACATCTTCCACATAAGTTAATATGTGTCATAAATGAAACACGCACACAGTCAGATGCAGTCACACTCAGTGGAAAACAAAATAAGTGGTCCCAGTTTCTAACCAGCAGCTGTGGAAACGTTGGCACTGGTAAAGGTGATGCAAACAGCATGACTGTCTGGAGATACTCAGCAGATGTGTGTGAACGCACACAGTGACTTTCTTTAACGTGCCCTCCCTACTAATGCTACAGCACATCTGAGCTGGAGCCATGAATGATGTTGAAGGGTCCTTGAACTCAGCATGAGTCATTCACAGCTGCTTTGTTTGTCACAGTAAAAAGCTGTGCAGAGAGCGTTTGTATGTGTATGTGCGTGTGTGTGTGTGTGTGTGTGTGTGTGTGTGTGTGTGTCACCGTGTCTCTTTAGTAAAAGTAAAAATGATGGTATTAGAAAGAAACGCTAGCTGATGAGCCTAAGACTCTCTCATACACACATTGACGTACAAAGGCTCTCTGCAATTAAACAAAAAAGTATCAGATGACATGGAAACTTAAAGTAAAACTCTCAGATCAACTCCAGGCCATAGAGATAACCTCAATCCTGGTCTCATCTTTGCTGGCTCCAGTCAAAACTGACAGGTTAGGTGCCCTACCATAGAAGAAAACACAATCTGCTAACTGATGATGAAAACTTTGTGAGCCACTTTTGTAGAATGTTAGGTTTCCTGACTTTCTTACACCTAAAAAAGGTGTAAGAAGGGAAATGAGAGTCAAGGAAGATATGAAACTAAAGAAAAGAACTTTTTGATTTAAAAAAAAATGGCTGTCCTCTTATACATCACAATATTGTTATCATCAACATGTTTACCAAAAAACTGAACTGGACAGAAGTATGAGCAATGGTGAAATCTGACAGTTTTTTACTCTTACCTTGCTCTGTGACAAAATGACCCAATAACACAAAAACACAAGCTAAATCTACAAAATAAAACAATTCAAAGACAGATAAAAAAGAAAAATTTACCCATGATGTGCTGACTCTCACCATAAGCACCTAGAAGTAACATTTTCCTTTCTTTCATTTTTTTTAATTGACACCTACCTCTTAAACAGCCTCATCCCCATGTGAAGCTGATGTTAGTGTAGATTATCTTGTTATACAATGGCATATTCTGCTGGTTTATTTTTTTTCCTCTACAGGGTTCAACACAGGACAATGGGTGATATTTTTGGGTATATTTGAGGCAAAAAAAGCAATATCAGGGAGACAAGGAGGGACAGTGTGATCCTTTTTACAAGAGGATGTACATGTGAGAAGGGGAGAAAATAGAGGGAGGACAGAAGAAGAGAGAAAAACAGGTACCCTGCACTAATGTGTGGAGACAGGACAAGTCTGGGGAGCATCTGTTTTTAAGGCTTGTGAGAATCCATCTACTTTCTCCTGAACCATTCTGCTTTATTTTTTTGCAGCCTCATCTTTCTCAGTCCATCTTTTTTTGTGTTTTTATATCTACAGTGTGCTCTAAACAGCCAATGTTTCACCATCAGAGATCGTAAAAAAAAGACCCCAGAGCTCCCTCACAGGAGTTGAATAACAGCGAGAAGAGACGGCAGGGTGCAGTTATCCCTCCCCAGCCCAGGGTCAGTCACGGCTGCTCTGTTTGATGGAAAGGCTATAAAAATATTGGAGTGTTATTACAGCATGGGCCTTAGAAATAATTCAAAGCATGTGTGTGAGTGTGTATGTGTGTGGAACATTATTACATAAGAGATTAGCATGTGTGGTTCTGGGTGCAGACACAAGGATTGGAAAGAAATGAGGGAAATTTTCAGTGTTTTTGTCCACATTTTTCAATCTGGAGACAATTAGAAGTCAGCCTCAATCAAACGGCACTTATTCAATAATTAAGAGATCATTTCTGTGAAATCCAGCTGCTTGAACTCTGCCCTTTGAAAAAAAAGAAAGAGTCTCTTCTCTCAGACTCATGCATGTTTCCGCTCACGTGTGAAGGAGGAGAATTTGCCAGAAACATGCTTCTCATGCTCCACCCATGTCCTCCTCTAAAGCCCATGACTCTTTTGCTTCTGCTTGTCCAATACATGAAGGCTCCGAGTGGTCTCTCTGGAGGGATACTTCCTTCATCTTTGTAGTACCCTTCATTTTTTCACTCAGAAAGAGAGAGGGTGCAGAAGGCCCCTGGGTGGACCCTGAGTCCATGACTGCAACATCATTAGACTTTACATCAGCCATGATAAACAAGGAAGCAGAGGGGAGAAAAAGGGCTCAGTGGTGTACTGTGAAAATTTTCGACCCTGAGGAGGAACTGACCTTCACTTTAAGCACACGCAAGAAAAAACAACTTGAGGTAAAAACAGAATCATGTTAGTAATGAGTCTGGAAGAAGAATCAGACATTTTTGCATGTACTGCTACTCTGAAAAATTACAGAAATGTCCTTAAATAAGAGGAAAAATGAAAGATTAAACCTTCAAAAGATCTGCCATGTTTCTTCTTTGCAAACAGCTGATACTGTCTGAGCTCTGTAGTGTGCCCTCTAGAGGTGTCCTCCAGTAAACAAAGTGCAGAGTCAAGTGTTTGTGCAGTTACCTTGATACAGCTGACTGCGTATGTTTATGAATACATTAACTCTTTAACCCAGGGTAACACAGCATGGATGGATGTCTATTATAGTTCGAGTTAATTTGTGCAATCTAAGGCTCAGTAAGCAATAAACCTCAAAACAGAGTGTGATGCATGTTTCTGTTAGCCATGTCATTAAGTCCATCATGCAGGTATGGATGACGGTAAAAGATACTGCAATGCAGATCTTCAAGGTAGATGCATCACCGAGTCTGAGGTTAGCGTAACAAGTGGACTCACAGTCTCACTCTGGAGTCATTAACTGCTCCCTGCTGACTTTGCCACCTGCTAGCGTTGTTTCTGTTAATCAATCAGCAGAGCAGTAATACACACACTGATCTCCTCATTATATTCTGCTGCAGTTTAATGTGCTTTTGTTGTGTGTGTGTGTGTGCATGTCTGTGTGAATGTGTGAATGTGTGTGTGCGCGCTTGTGTGTGTGTGTTTAAGTGGGTCAAACTCCTCTGTTGCCTCTCAGATGGTCTGATGGGAGATAGACACAGAGAAGAGGAGCTGTAATCTGGGATTGGAGCTGTATCCTGTAACTCAGTGAACACACTCACACACTTACACACACTCATACACACACGTACTTAACTTCTAACTAAAAACAAAACCCCAAAACTAATGCCCACCCCATTTTTCCACTGTATTATAGCCCTTCACACACGTACACATTCATGCACCATTTAACCACACTTCTATCGGTCAATGTCACAAACATGCCCAAAGTCTCAGTCCTACTCTGTCCTAAACAGTGATGCCTTTTTTTCAAAAAAGTGTCAATCATTGCAAAAAGTGACTCTGAAAAAGTTTCATATCTTGTATCTAGAAGCCTGACCATGATACCCACATTAAAATGAGATAATCAGCTCTGACATAGGTTATTTCTAAATGCTAATTTCAATCTCTCCAACCCACATGCAAAAGTTTAACTGCAGTTGTCTGTTCAAATCTGAGAGTCAAGCAATGAAACAGAGAGCCAGGTTCGCTCTGCTTTGTAGATGAGCTCAGGTGGGACATAACCAGGATTCACTAACGTTACATAGTACCGATGTGACTCAGAGCACCGTGCTCTGAGTAGTGCTAAATATGGCCAGCTGCTAAACTGTGCTACATACTTACAAAGTTTACTTGTTGTCATGTTTCAAACACCAGTGCTAACCGTTGATAAATACATTGCCGTGTCAAGTTGTATCCTGTAAAAATTTGTCTTGAACAAAGAAAAGTCCTCCGGCTGAGGGGGGTCACTGCAATCCACTTTGTACAGATTCTCCTCACAGTCACTGTAACTTGCTTTTAGAGGATATACTAAAGAAGACTTTTTAAATGAATTTATGACATCATAAAAATCTTTGTAATCCCTTGGTTCTTTTTTGTGAGCTTTTGGGTTTTCTTGTTTTTTTATCTTGCAGCTTTAAATTTGATATTGAAATGTTCTTACCTCCCAGAACTTTCCAATAAAACATCCAAGACTCCTCAGATAGTTATGATCCTTAGAGCCAATTTTTGTTTTGAAGCAGACAAAGTGTTTGATTAAAGTTCAATGGAATGTGTTTAAAGTTTAGGTTTGACCATCCCCTATAATGGAGATCTCTAAAATATATATTTGGCTTCATTTGGGGTACAGGTGTTGTATTGGCCATGGTTTTATACAGCATTCCTCCCCCAACACAAAGACAACCCTATGTTTGAAAGACACTAATGTACCCAGTGTTAGAGACCATGCTAAGATGTTCCATTGCATAAATTACTCTCACTTTTCATAATTACCTCAAACAACCCCTCATCAAAAACCTGAACCCCTGATCTCTTTAATCAAGTTAGCAGAAAAGCAATCAGTGTGCGGCTTCAGCTTTTGGCATTTTCGATGAGATAAGCTCTTATGATGTAATACAACAGAAGACTTTAAGTGTTTTTCATTGTTATGCAAAAGTTACGTGAAGTGTCAGCAGCACAGATTTCACCGGAGGGAAAAATGTGACAGGGTATCGATGTACAGACAGAGCTGGCAACATGTGCTTCCAATAAATGACAGGACAAAATGATGGAAGGAGTCAGGAAACGGTATAAGTCAGCAGAAATGAGACACACATGCATTAACTCACACACACACGCATTGGCACACACAGGCAATGTCTGACTTCTCCATCCACCCTAAACAAGAATGACACTGAAATACAGACAAGTGTTCTCGTCGCTGAAGCCTGAAATTGCCTTTCCTTCCTGCTGTTGATTGTGTTTCACACTCAGTGAAACAAGAGCTGGGACCCCATGACAGATTCAATGTGTGTGTGTTCGTGAGTGTGTGCGTGTCTTGTCTCATTCATTTGCCCTGCACTCACACCAAGTTGAGAGATTTGATAATCTGCTTGGGAGATTGAATTTATGCATGGAGGGAAGGCGGTGTTCAACAAGAGAGCTCTACGGTCAGTTAAGCAGCCACCAATCAAACTTCTCCTCCAGTTAGCGAGGTGGGACTGAACCGAGTCATGTGACTGCAGAGCTGGAGAAGAGGTTAAACGTTATAGCAAATGTATTTCTTTGCAACATTGACTCTCCTCCCCCTGGTAGAAGATTTATCACTTAAGCCAAACTCAATACTGAATGAGGCTTTCAAACACCTAAATGTGCTCTAATGAGTCAATGTCACTTTCTTTGAAAGAAGAGGATATTTAATTATGTCCCTTTCAGGTTAGAGTTAGATTAAGTAATGTAAGTCACACATTTAGTTTAGAATTGTTAGTTTCACCAATGGTACACAGTGTACAGGATGAATTTTTTTCTAACTAGGCAGTTTAGAAGATATTAAGGTTGCAAGCTCGCTCAATCAGAAGAACAGCTCAGATCACATGACTGATGGTTGCCCAATAGTTGTTAGTGTGGAGACTAGTCACCCATTTCATTTCTAATATGGCAGCATCAGCTTTTTTACTTCAAAACTCTGTTTCAGAAACAGATGGGTGACATTGCAGGGACAACTATTGTAAAGTCTAAGTCCCAGCCCCGATCATGTGGCTATGGCTACTATCAGAGGAAGAAGTATAAACCACACTCGCGTCAGTACCTCAGCGGAGACACCCTAGTCTGAAAAGTCTGGACTGATTCTGCTCTTGAGGCCACAGTGACTGCATGTGTGTCTTTGCCATGCACGTGCAGTTTGGACTATTTTCAGGCAGGTGTTATTTGTTTTAATTTCAGTGGCTGTCCCACATGAAGTATCAACTTCCATCTGTCGTGGATGACTTGTATGAAACTCTGAGTAACATGAGTAAAATCTGAACCCATGCTGGACTCAAAGTTTCCATCCAGTGAAGTCATATGTTTCATGTTTTCAGTGTTTGTAATCTGTCTGGGGATTTTGTTATTTTGCACAGGAGGGTGAAAGGTCACAGTCAGTTATGGCAGAGCACCTCTCATCTGGCAGGAGCTCAGCCTCATTGTTGTTCACATTCATCAGGTTGGATTCCTGCAGACATGAAAGATTGAGGCCAGATTTCTCTGGGCCAAGGTTGGTCCACTACTTACTTTGCAAACCTGCAGGCAGGTTTTGGCAGACGGAGTATGTGGGGAAGTAAGAGAGTCAGACAATCAAAGGAAATCATCTCATCCCAAATGAGTCCCTGACTCACCAACATTTGACCTGCTTTGTTTCTACACTGCAGCAAACACACACACACACACACACACACACACACACACACACACACACACACACAGAGGTAATCCTGTTCCTTCAGCCCAGATGTCATCCAGCCAGACAGGCAGTAAAGGCTTTACTGGAAACTGGACTAGACACACACAGACACACACAGACACACGCACACGCACACACACACACACACACACACACACACACACACACACTTTTTGAAACACAATTAGATTACTTTCATCTCTGCTTGTTGGGTCTCCCTCAGATTATCTCCACAGCTGTTTGATCTCAGACAAGAACATCCTGTGTGTCCTGCCAGAGGGAATACGATTAAATAAAGAGCGGCAGGTGGATAAAAAAAAAAAGAAAAATAAGAGTTTTATTTCCACTTTCATTCAATAATCCAGTAAATTTGCTGGTGGTTTTATAGTTTCTACTGGGAGAGATCAAATGCAAGGATCACCCATAAGTAGACTGTTAATGACCTCTAGTGGTGAAGAGTAGAATTACAGTTGGTATTACTGAAATTAGAAAATCACTGGGTGGCGCCACAGGTTAAAAGATAAAGATAAGATCAGAGTCCAAAAGGGAAGCCAGTGCATGGCCTTGAGCAATCCACACACCTGAACACACACAAACACACACTTATAGAACCACACAATAATTACTCATGTGGCAAACATTCAAGCAAAACTCGCAGATCCGCTTCCCCAGGCTCTTTTCTGTCGTCCAGTTTCAAACATCAAAGAGGAGCCAGGTATGTGTGCTCGGCCAGAGGATGTTTACACACACATACTGTCAATACTTCCAAAGTCCAAAAAGCCAAATTCAGCACGATATTGTGTTTACACATATGTCTGCAACATCTGCATAAGTACACCACACCTGAGCACTGACTGCCTGTGTTTGACCAAATCTTTTTTTAGATCAATTACTATTCTTTGGGGCTTTTTGCCTGAATATAATAGACAGGTAGGGAGAGAGGGGGGGTAGAGAGAGAGAGAGAGAGAGAGAGAGAGAGCATGCACCAAGTCAAACCAAGGCCGAGAATCCTGTAGCCTCTGTACCTGGGGCTGGGGCACCTGATCCACCAACTGAGCTTAACTGCCCTACCTCCTTGTTGTTTTGATTTTCTACCTACATAGAAACAAAGAGCTGAAGCAGATATGAAACAATGAGTTTTCTTTTCTGAGTTTTCCCATTATAGCAATTTTTTTTCTTTATCTTAAGATCTAAATTCAGTGCAGTGGTTACCAAACTTCTTCTACAGAGCCTTTGTAAATCATGTAAATAACAATATGTTAAAGCTCCTCACAAACTTAAACATATTGTGAGACATTTCCTTTGCTAACAAACTCATGAAGCTTTTAAGTTATTCAGAACATTTTCTGAAACTGATACAGATGTTCAACATGGAACTAAAGGACCAAAAAAGAAAAACAACTTTTGCATTCACAGCAATTACAAGTGGTAACATGCAGCTTTCAAAAATGAATTCTGTTAATGGTCACCATGGATCATGATTTTATGATTTTGGAGTCAGATTCCAGGGTTATCCCACCTATCTAATATTTTCTTGACTCCACCCATGTGTTCATACAAACAAACAAATAAAATATCTTAACAAAATGGCTGCCACAACAAAAAAATGGTTCATCACTATTTTAAGGAAATTGTGTCACAAATCATTTCAAACAGTCTGTTGAGGATGCAGAGGGCAGGGAAATAGAGTAATGAAGACATTTTATCACAAAACAAAAGAAATCTCATGTCTTACTTTTCATTATAATGGCCTTATTGGTAGATTTTTGCTTTCGGTGACTTAACAAGAATTACTGAAAACAACCTGACTCTTGTTTCCACCAACATATCAGAATCAATGTGTTATAATTAATGCAGATAATCTGAGACCTGCTACTTCTGCACAGAGATTATTTCTTCAAACTGTAAAATGAGACCACAGGAACTGGGACAATGACTTTACCACTGGACAACAGTAACCAGGTTGATGTCATGTTGGAGGTGTGTCTCACATGTGTCCTCCCCAACATGCTAACTCAGCAAACCTGAGTCCAGTGAGCTGAGTCACTTATACTTTTGTTCAGCACAGTATAATAAATAAAAAGCTAAGTAGACTGAAAAGTGTGTTTTAATGCAGTTTGATGAGTAATCATGCTGGATCAGTAAAGCAGCTCTGTGTGGGTGATGGTGCAGTGGCCAGTGCTGTTGCCTTACAGTGAAAAGGTTCCTGGTTTGATTCCAGAAATTGTGTCTTTTGTATTTTTTATACCAGCTTGGTCTTATTGAGATTAAAAACGTCTTTTTAAGGGAGACTTGGGAGACAGGCAGCAGCAAAAACACTAAGTTAAAGATGCTAAGAGAGACAAAAGACAGTTATCAAAACACAGCATTGGGGTTAAAAATAGAACAATCTATGAGTCTTACCGGAGAAAACATCAACATCCTATGGAATCTGCTTCCATGTCTTTCATTTCAGGTTCAATAAATCAATAAATAAAGGTGTACCAGTGTGCGAGCCTACAGGTTGCCAAAGTGGGTCATCCAACCTGAGAGTACAGCTCACGATGGTGAGTCAGAGGTCCACAATGTGTAATGAATCTCAAGGATATATGGTAGGCAGTATCACCACATGGAGACACTGTGAAGAGGCGAGCATGTACAGAAGATCACCATCACCCAAAACCAGTAAAGTAAAAAAAAAAAAAAAAGTTGCAGCAACAAGACATTTAACTGTGACTTCATTCTTTTTAACCCATTGTTTGACTCAGTGAAATGGATGAAAATATAAAATATAACTAATGTTTTTTTGTTTGTTTTTTGTCATTGGTGGTCCTGCTGGATTGGTAAACAAACACTGTGTGGATGATAGTGATCAGTGTGATTGCCTCACTATCAGAAAGTTCCTGGTCTGCTTTCAGTTGTGTCTTATCACTGTTTAGTCACTGCCCTCGCGTGCGCCATGGACAATCAGAGGAGTCTGGTGCAGGTTGAACCCAGCGATGACTTGAAAGGATCCTCAGTAGGCTTCTGTTTTCATTAACTCTTTAGACCATTATCTGCATTTGGTGGAGATATCTTTGTCTCCTAATTCTTGCGCTGAAAACTCACAGGGTGACAACTTTGAACGGTTTTTTTTTTCATATCACTTCAATTAAAGCCCTGAGCTTCAGCATTTCAACCCATCTGATGCAAGGAAATGCTACCTGTCTAGGTTATTATTGTTTCTCTTTAATTTCATTGCAGAAGAAAAAAAAAGAAGACAAGAGCAGCTGAATGATGCTGGAGGAAGTTTTTATTTGTCCAAGGTTTCAAGTAAAACAGAAACTGAGCTTCTATCAAAACATCTGCTCTAAAACGTGACACTCAGGCATGAGTGTGTGCGTGTGTGAGTGTGTGCGTGTGTATGTGTGTGTGCGTGGATGACAGTGCTGATTGCTCAGGTGATGTGTCACTATCGGACACAGTCACAAGGGTGTGTCTGTGCCCTCTCATGTGGCTGCAGCATTTATTTCCTCCTCCTGTTACTTCCTCCACTGTTCCAGCACAAACAGAAAACCACAGGGCATCTTTTAATGCAGTTTGTTTTGAAGAAG